>WOXC01012422.1:0-193586 GCA_011680675.1 Gymnobelideus leadbeateri | reverse complement strand
TTTTTTTTTTTTTTTTTTTTTTTTTTTTGTATTTATATATATATTTGAAACATTTAATGTTACGACCTCGAATTTCAGATCCATTTCCTTCCTCCCTTGTCACCCATTCCTTCTTGGAATATAAGTAATTCAGTATATGTTGTACATGTCTAGCTATGCAAAACATTATCATAGTAGATATATTGTTCAAGGCTGCTTATAATTCCCTCCCACTCATCCCACCCCCCACCTGGTCCATTCCCTCCATGATCCTGTCCCTCTTCTATAGTGGGTACTTCCAACCTCCCCTCACCCCAAGGATGCCCTCCCATCCATCATCCCTCCTCTCATCCCCCTTCCCCCTATCCTGCTGCAGGTTGAGATATCCCATTTAGTATGTATGTCATTTTTCTCCCTGAACCAAATTCAATGTGAATGTGGTTTTGCCTTTTTAGCCTTCCTTATTCTCCCCTCCTTTGCACCGCTTCCCCTACATGAGATAGTTTACCCTACCATGTCTCTCCCCATCTCCTCTTGCCACTTTCCTCTCTCCCTCATAATTTCATCCCTTGAGTATTCTCCCTTCCCAACAAATTCAACCTATGCCCTCTATCCATATTTAACTGTAACCATATACACACACATTCACATATGTATTCATATGACCACACCCCCTTCTTCCATTATTTTCATAGTGAGAAAGATATCATCAGTCACAGATATTGCTTTTCCATATAGGAATGTAAATAGTTCAACTTTGATAAGTTCCTTTTGATTTCTTTTCCTGATTACCTTCTCAGGCATCTCTTACTTCTTGCGTCTGGATGTCAAATTTTCTATTCAACTGGTTTTTTCCTCAAGAATGCTTGAAAGTCCTCTATTCCACTGAATGACCATATTTTCCCCTGAAACAAAATACTCAGTTTTGCTGGGTAGGTGACCCTTGGGTTCATTCCCAGTTCTTTTGCCCTCTGGAATATCATATTCCATGCCCTTCGATCCCTCAGTGTAGAAGCTGCCAGGTCCTGGGCTATTCTGATTGTGTTTCCACAATATTGAAATTGTTTCTTCCTGGCTGCTTGTAGTATTTTCTCCTTGATCTGGGGATTCTGGAACCTGGCTATAATATTCCTGGGAGTTTTCTTTTTGGGATCTTTTTCAGGAGGTGATCTGTGGATTCTTTCAACCCCTATTTTGCCCTCTGGATCTAAAACATCAGGGCAATTTTCCTTGAGAATTTCTTGAAGGGTGGATTCTAGGTTCTTTCTTTGATCATGGCTTTCAGGTAGTCCAATAATTTTTAAATTGTCTCTCCTGGATCTATTTTCCAGGTCAGTGGTTTTTCCCATGAGATATTTCACATTGCCTTCTATTCTTTCATTTGTTTGGATCTGCTTAACAGCATCTTGATTTCTCATAAAGTCATTAGCTTCCATTTGCTCCAGTCTAACTCTGAAGGAATGAATCTCCTCAGTGAACTTTTGAGATTCTTTTTCCATCTGGCAAATTCGTTTTTTTAAGGCATTCTTCTCCTCATTGCCCTTTTGGGCCTCCTTTGCCATTTGAGTTAGTCTATTTTTTAAGGTGTTGTTTTCCTCAGTCAGGCTGTTGACCCTCATTTCATACTTTTCCTGCATCCTTCTCATTTCTCTTTCCAATTTTTCCTCCACTTCTCTTATTTGATTTTTAAAGTCCTTCTTAAGGTCCTCTATGGCCTGCAACCCGCTCATGTTTTCCCCTGGGGCTTTTGGAGCAGGACTTCTGACCTCACAGTCCTTTTCCCGCTCTATGCCCCCAAAATAGGAGTCTAGGGTTGCATTTTTCTGTTTCCTTTGCCTTGGCATGTTGCCACTTAATTGCTTGACTTTTGGGCTTGTTGCCACACTATGGCTTTAAGGCCAGATAGAGGAATTTTCGTCCCGAGCGTGTGGGGGGCAACTTCCGTTTCTGGCAAGCTGTAAACCCACCCACAGCTTCCACCCTAGATCACAATCCAGATCCAGGGAGGTTAAAGCAAGAGCGATTACCCCCCAAGACTGATCGCTGGATCTCCCCACGATTTGTAGGCTGGGAGCCGGAAATGCCTCTGAAAACTACAAAATGGCGTGTCTCCTCAGTGGCTTCTAGCCCCCAGGGGAGGGAGCTGACGCATTCCCCAGATACAGGTCCCAAAGTCCATAGGACACTAACCTCTTACTTTGTCCTAGGCAAGTCTATGTTGATAATTCTGGCGTCTCCACAGTTCCTGGTGTTCTGGGGTTCCTCCAGCCGGCTGCTGGCCCTGCTGCCCTGGGGCTAAAACCTCGGCTCACGGGGACCTGGTCTCTGCTCGGCTCGGCTCCCTGCACTCTGCACACTGCGCGCTGCCGGCTCCCAGACCACTGCGCTGGTCCTTCCTGCAGGGTGCTGGGCTGTCCTCAGCGGGAGGTTAGCTTCTCTGTGTCGTTCTGTGGGTGCTGGGGCTCCAGAAGATTTTCAGAGTCCTTTTTTACATAGTTTTTGGAGAATCTGGGGGCAGAGAGGCTTGGACGAGCTGTTTCTACTCCGCCATCTTGGCTCCGCCCCCGGTAGGCTATTTTCTAAAAGGCCAGAATACTATAATCTTTTCTCCCACCTGTCTGAATTGCTATTATTGGCAAAGTGAATCATAAATTTATGTTCTTTCCCTTAATCCACATCTAACCAAGTTAAGTCAACAAACTTTCTCAATACTTGTAGTCCCCATGGAAGAAATACAGCAGATCTAATTACAATGAAGCAACTAAGCAGGTTTCAACTTTGGTAAGAACCACCTTTAAATAATTTTCCAATAGAGGATTTCAAATTGGAATTTGACCCCTTGTGAGAAAATACCACTGCCAATCTGTGTACAACCATGTTTTTATCCTTAAAAGAACTAACTGATTTATAGTTTTGGTATCGTAAGAAAATCTATTAATCAGAGACTAAATTACTAAGTTTTAGTAATATGAGTTTGATCATAATTATTCTCTATGAAACATGAATATAGATATGTATTCTTAATATGCTATAACTCTTTTATCCAGCAGAACCCGTAGAATTACCTTTTAAAATTACATGTTGTGGCAAGTGAAAGGCACTCAATGAAACCCAAATTCACCCTAAATTTTAGTGGGTTTTTTGAAATTAAATCTTATTTTCAGATCTATATTGTCTCCCTCTCCTCTCCCTATCCCCAATTAAGAAAGCAAGAAAAACAAACCGGTTTAGTGCTTTATCTAAGATGTTGCCAAAGACATTCAAATTCTGAAATGCTTACTGGAGACATGTAATAAGGTGTGCCAACAAAAGTTTTTGCAAAACTTGTATCATGGTTTAATATCCTAGCCAGCCCAAAGTCTCCCAGTTTGACGTTTTGCTTGCTATCCAGGAAAACATTAGCTGGCTTCAGGTCCCGATGCAACACAGTATGGCCACCGTCACTTCGCCTATGACATTCCTTTAGGGCCAAGGTCAGCTGGGTCATTACACGGAGAACAAAATCTTCATCTGAGTAATGTCTATGGCAGAGAAATGAATAAAGATAAACTATCTCAAACAGCATGAAGCTTTTGAATTCAGTGCAAGTGAAAAATATGATTATTATAATATATATTGCTGTAAGAGTTAATATATTCACATCTAAAGTTATAAACATCTAAAGTTATCAGATAAAGTTCATGGGTAATGTATAGTAAGTGGAGGTAATATACCTATAATTCACGTAGAAAGCAAAGCAAATTCAATAAGCTTCACTGACTTTTGGCAATTCCAAAAGATTTCAAAATTCCTAAGCCTAAACTTTTACCACCTTTATCTTTCTACTATCCCCACCCTACCTTCTCTTAAAAAAAAAAAAACAAGCTATTTTTAATATGTAAAATGACAACTCAGAAGGGTAAGTGAACAGAGACATATACATATTTGATATATTTGTATATGTATATACACACATATATAAAAATACAAACAGACTTATCACAACAGAGAGAAGATAAATGATCACCTTTGCCAAGACTCAGGGGCCTATGAATGCTAGTTCATAATGACTAAGAGTTCTTATCACATGCTTTAAAAAGATCCTTCATTTCTCAAGTCACCCTGTGTTTTCAAGGAAAGAGAGGCTGAGAGCCAGAAAACACCAGAGTCAAGTCCCATTTCTAATATACAGTGCCTTCGTATTAAGTTGCTTAACCTTACAGTGCTCTCAGCAGCTCTTTAAAACTATGAATTTACAGAGAAAGTGCCAGACTGTATTTTGTCAAGGGGCTTTCCCATGCCAATGAAATCACCTGACCAATGCCTGTCCCATATTTCAAATGTCTCTCTCCTTAAGGAAGCCTTTCCTGACTTCTACTTCCCTCCTCCAACTCAATGTGATCTCAGTCTTCTCTGAACTATCTCTAGTTCTTTCTATACCTTCCTTATGACACTTATACTTACATTGATAATTATAGTAGAAGATAGAAGGTATATTGTTGTCATTGTTCAATTATTCAGTGTGTCCCATTCTTCGTGAATGCAATACACAGGGTTTTCCTAGCAAAGATACTGGAGGAGTTTGCCATTTCCTTCTCCAGTGGATTAAGGCAAACAGGTTAAATGACTTGTCCAGGGTCACAAAGGTAGTGTCTGAGGTCAGAATTGAACTCAAATCCTCCAGACTGAGGCACTTGTCATGCACTACTTTAAAGCTCGAGGTCCTTGAAGGAAAAGTCTGTATCTAGTTAAGCTTTGTGAACATCTGATATGGTGCCTTTTACGTAACAGGCATTCAACAAATATCTAATTTACTAATAATAGGTCACCTTATGTCACAAAACAAAATCTTTTAACAGAAACCAGATCCATTTCTAGTTCAATACAGAAAACTATACATACCTCTCTTTGGTGCATTTTGTTATAACACTAGCCAGATCCCCTCCTTCACAATATTCCATTACAATATAAAGTGTTGTATTGGATCTATCAATAATACGATCATAGTATCGGACAATATTTGGATGTTTCAGTTCACGGAGTAAATTCACTTCAGAAACAAGCATTTGTTTCTCAGCTTCTGTCATAGAGCCATAGTCAAGTTCTTTCCAAACTAATACCTAAAACAAAAATTTCCAAAAGATGTCAACTCAGTATATTGAGTCTGGAGCATTAAAAATTGCTAATTTTTTTTAACTTCATATGTTACGCAGGCCTTAACACACTATATAAATGTTAGCTAATACTCCTGTTATTATTATTAGAGGAAACCGATGGGCACATAGATTGACATATAATCACAGGCACTCAAAGGACCAGGAACTGAAACCAGGTCTGTTGTATCTAAATTAAGTGCCCTTCCTATTGTACTACCTACCCCCAATTTCAAGTTCTACATGCAAATTAATATAGCATACTGCTATCTGAGGTGATTCCAGTAATTTACTAATTCCCAACACCATATTAACTTGCTGACTCCCCCTCTCTTCCAATTTCAAAGGAAGAAGCCCATACAATTTCAGGTCAGTGACATCCACCTAGTTTTTCTCCCTAATGGATTACTTTAGTTCCCAACAGTAGCAGGAGCTGTTTCGTTCAGAAGCAGATATAGAAGAACCTTGTTTGTTGACAGTCACTGCTATGAGAGATTCAGACATTAGAGGCTGAAGAAGTAAAGAAAGTATACTCAGTAACAGGACACATAATTCCCTTCCTTCCTTATATTATCTTTATAAAACATCTATCTAAAACAGCAAGTGAGTTATGGTTACAATAACTTATGATACTACAGATTTAAAAGGAGTCTCAAATTCAGGTTCCAGTGGTCATGCCCACTTTCCACTTCCGAAAACAATGTTCCATTTTAGAGAAAATAGATGTCACCTCTTTTATCTCAATCTTGCTTGATTTTGTGTCTATCCTATTTCCTTGCCATACTGAAATTCAAGTTTTATAATTATTAGAGAAGCAACAACCATGCCTTTTTTTCCACCTTTTACATCTACCACCATGCATGGTGACTTGCATATGGTAGTGTTTTAGATTAGAAGGGACCTTGGAAGCACCTAAGGTCAATTCCTTCATTTTACAGATGAGGGAGCTAAAGCCCAGAGGAGAAAGGATCTGCTCAAGGTCACACAAGGAGTGCCAGAGCTGAGATCCAAAACTAAGTATCTAAGTATCTGAAGTGAATCATAGGATTTAAGGGTTAGAACTCGGAGTGAGGGTTGGGGGGAAGGGCAGTGGCTAGGTGTCGAAGTGAAGCACCAGTTCTGGAGTCAGAAGGACCTGACTTCAAATCAATCTTCAGACACTTTAACACGTACTAGCTATGTGACCTTGGGCAATTCACTTAACCCCAATCACCCTACCTTCCCCACTCCAAAAAAAGTAAAAAAAAAAGAACTAGAGGGGGAAGGATTGGAATAAGCATTTATACAGTGCCTACTTTGAATCAGGCACTTTACAAATATGATCTCATTCAATCCTCACAACCACCCTAAGAGGTAGGTGCTATTATTATCCTCTTTTACAGTTGAGGAAATTGAGGCAAATAGAGGTTGACTTGCCACGAAGTGACTCCAAATGTTTAAGTGTCCAAGTATCACTGATATGAACTTAGGTCTTCCTGACTCCAGGCCCAGCATTCTATCCCCTGAGCAACCTAGCTGATAAATACTTTAGATCATCTAGTCCAACACAGGTGAAAAAACTTGGGCCCATAAAAGTGATTTGGGAGGCACTGCTGCATAATGGAAAGTGATGAACTCAAGAGTGAGGGCTTTGGGGATATAATCCAGATGCGCTGCTGCCACATACAACTTTTGTGTCCTTAACTCTCTGGGCCTTGGTTTCACTGTTTGTAAAAACAAAACAAAACAAAGAACTTGATGGGGTTGACTATACACTCCCTTAGATGTCCTAACTTCTAGGCTGGCTGGTGCTCAAGAAATGTTTGTTGAAATTGGTGCCACTAGTAAAAACTGGTACTGTGGACAGTCATATAGCCAAGATAAAGAGAAGATAAAAAGGAGAGGGAAGAGGTGGAAGGGAAGAAAACAAAAAGACATACAGAAACAGAAAGAAAAATAGAGAAAGAAAGGGACAGAAACTGAGACACAGAGAAAGAAATAGAAAAACTGAGAAAAACAGAGACAGAAACAAAGAGAAGAGACACCAAGAAAGGAAACAGAGAAAAACAGAAAGAGTAAGACAAAAACAGAAAGGAAAAACAGACTGAAAGACGGAATGAGACAAAGAGAGACACAATAAGACAGAAATGGGAAAACAGGGAGAGAGAAATGGAGATAAACAGAGGCAGAGAGAGGAGAGACGAACGCCGGCGTTCGGGGGAGTGATCTGCAGGCCCATCACAGTTTATCTGTGCATGAGATACACTGTAGCTATTTTTATGAGCCTGTTACTCCTTTATTAGAGTCTAAGTTTTAAGAAGGCAAGACACCAGGTACATGCGCTTTGCAAACAAATCAGACCTGATCTGATTTTACCCAGTTTAGGTGTCCTGAAGACACAGGCTGAACGTGTCTCTCATTCCCTAAACCAAACGTATATACACGTTTTCATTACTGTTCTTTCTGTAGCGCAAGTGCTCTGGATGCTGTAGCCACTCAAAAAGATTTGCCATAAAAGTTTCTCTCCTCCCCCCCCCCCCACATACCTGTCCAAACAAACTCAGACTTTATCTTTAGTAAGGAACCAGTGTGCCTGTTGCGGTAATAAGAGCCCTGGATTCTCACCCTGTGTAACTATATCGGCGCAAACGCCTTCCCCTCTTTGGGGGAACTGACCTAGATCCCTAAAGGTCTCTTTCAGCCCAACAGCCTGCGGCCCTACTGCGTGCAGGTGCCAGCTGCTGGGGCTGGGGACACCGCGAGGACAAGGAGCACTGGCGGGGGCAGCCCCAGCACGGATCCTCTTCCAGTTCGGCTCCGCGGACCTCCAGGCTTCCTCCAGCACCAAGCAGGAGCCGCAGCTGGGGGGAGGGGGGAAGGGGGCGGTTCCTTTCCTTCCCAGCTGGGGGCCCCCAGGGCAGGGGGCGGGGAAGGCCACGCACGCCGGGCGGCTAGGGCTGGGAGCAGGCGGTCGCTCTCACCTTGCCGTCACTCTTTCTCCGAATCTTTTGGCAGCGGCCATAAGAGCCAGTACCAATAGTAAAGAGCACCTCGTAGTCCTCTACTCGTGAAGGCATCGCTCCGGCTCGGCCGCCACCACCGAAAACCCGCTCAGAAGCCCAGACAGTGCCGGAGGGAAGGCCGCAGGGACCTCCAGTGCCGTTTAACCGTCGCGGGCTCTGCCTCGCAGCTTATTGGCTGGCGGCAGCGTCGCGTCGCCTCCCTGATTGGACGGGAGCGAAATAACAACTTTGGCATCTCGGGAAAAGGGGAGTCGCTAAGCAACCGCGAAGGCGTCGGACTTCCAAAGCTTATGCGGAAGGGGCGGAGTCAAGTGTAGGGGCGGGGCGCAGCCAAGCGGCTCAAGGCGGATCCCCCGCGACCCAGGCCTCACGTGCTTACAGTTCTAGCCCAGTCTGCCCTCTGCGCACTGCCCTCTGACCTCTGCACACTGCCCTAATCGCTTCTGCACACCGCCCTCCCTCCGAGCTAGGATAGACTCTGCTGTGGGTGTGGCTGCGGTGATGGCTGTAAGGGGGTGGAAGAAGGGCGCCCCTCCCCTGTCAGTCTTTGATCTGAAGCGCTACGGAAAGAACTGTAATGAAAACGTGTGTATACGTTTGGTTTAGGGAATGAGAGACATGTTCAGCCTGTGTCTTCAGGACACCTAAACTGGGTAAAATCAGATCAGGTCTTATTGAGCACCTACTGTGTGCCGGACAAAACTGAAGCTCAGGTGATGTCATAGACCATATTAGATAACTTGGCAAATGACAGTCTTTTATGGAATTCGGTCAGTACCCTAAGAAGGTATAAAGTGTTTCTGGATTCATAATGAGTTAAGATTTGATTGGGAGTGAAATGTTCCGGGAAAACTTCATAAAGACAGAGAAAATCAGAGGATCTGGGCTCAAATACAAAATCCATGGCTTACCACCTGTTCTTGGGAAAGGGTCTTAGTAGTAGAAAGAGCATAGGTTCTGGACTCAGAAGGACCCGAGTTTAAATCCGTTGGAATCTGGCTTCCAACTTGATCATTCAACTAAAACTGCTCTCTCTGAAGTTTCTGGTTGGTTGGTTGGTTGTTGTCCTTCGTTCTTGAAGAGGACCAAAATGATATCACCATGTTAGGGTCAAGTTTCAATGGGTCTGACTGTGGGTGATCAAATCAATACAAACTTGTAATGCTCTTCCACAGGTCGGGCACAAATAGTCCATGTGAACGTTTGGAGTGGGTACTCTAAATTTGCACATCCTGGGTTTCCTTTGAGCTGTCTCAATTCTGCTTTGCTCGTCAGAGCACACCTACTTTCTCTGATGTGGGCACCCCATGCTGATTGGTCCTGTGCTAGTGGCTCCCATGTCACACAATTCCAAAGTTCTTAAGGGAAACCTTGAGAGTGTCCTTCTATCACTTCTGACCACCTTGGGAGTGCTTGCCCTGTGTGACTTCTCCATAAAATAGTCTCTTTGGCAAGTGCACGTTTTGCATTCAAACAATGTGACCAGCCCCTCGAAAGTATGCTCTCTGAAGCAGAGTTTGAATGCTTGGCAGTTTAGTTCAAGTAAGGATTTCAGTGTCTGGTACCTTGTCCTGCCAGGTGATCTTCAGAATCTTCCCGAGATAATTCAAATGAAAGCTATTCAGTTTCCTGGAATGGCCCTGGTAGATTGTCCGGGTTTCAGAGGCATACAACAATGGGTCCACACAACAGTTCTGTAGACCTTCAGTCTGGTAGTCAGTCTGATACCTCTTCTGTCCCAAATTTTCCTTCGGAACCTCCCAAACACTGAGCTAGCTCTGGCAATGGGTGAGTCAACCTCATTATCAATGTGGCTATCCCTGGAAAGCACTCTAGCGAGGTAAGTGAACTTATCCACAGTATTCAAAACTTCTATTTTTTCTGTAACCAATGGCTCCATTTACATATGTTGTAGTGGTGGCTGATGGAGCATCTGTGCTTTCTTGGTATTAATTGTTAGGCCGAAATTAGCACAAGCAGCAGAGAATTGATCCATACTTTGTTACATCTCAGCTTCAGAGGCTGCCCTGAGTGCACAATCATCTGCAAACAAAAAATCATGTACCAACATTCCCTCCACTTTGGTCTTGACTTGTAGCTTTTTTCAAGTTGACAAATTTAGCATCAGTATGGACAACATGGCTGAAAACATCATGCTTAAAAAGCATGGAAGCAAGCACACAGGCTTGTTTCATTGCATTGGTGACTGGGAAAGCATGAGAGCATTGTCCATTATCCAGAACCCTGAAGTTTCTAATGTGTTTGTAATTGCCAAATCTAAGGGCCTATCCTCATTCTTGTTGACTTCTCTATAGCATTTGACATTGTTTGGTCTGTTGGAGCCAGATTGACAAATTGTTAAATTTGAGGGGTGAGCATTGACTTCTTAGAAACTGGCAAACGCTACAAATCAGAGCTTGGCTTATTGTTTTGTTGATTTATAGAGCTAAGAAAGTGATGGGGAAGATGTTTTGGAATGCAGATTAAGCTTAAAAGTATGTCCTATGCACATTTTTTAGAAGAGCCAGTTGTTGAACATTTACCAACATACCCATGATCCCCTTTTCAATCTTCTTTCTAAATTTCAGGAGACTGCTCTCCTACAGCTGCTTCTACCTGTGTGACTGCTCTTCAGGTTCTTTGCAATCACACCCAGGTGTCCTCCCAAGGCTCTTTCCTGAACCCTCTTCTCTTTTCCCTCAATGCACCAATATTCCCTCCACTTTCCCTATCTCACTAGGTGCTTTCAGTTCCCATAGGCTCCATAATCATTTCCATGCAGATGATTCTCAGATCCATAATCCAGCCTTAATCTCTCTCCTGAGATCCAGTTCTTTCTTTTTTGCACTTAATAAATTGTTTTTAAATTTTTTTTCCAACTACATGTAAAGATAGTTTTTAACATTCACTTTTATAAGATTTTGAGTTCCAAATTTTTCTCTCCCGTTCTATTCCCTCCCCTTCCCCAAGACAGCAAGCAATCTGATATAGACCAATATATGTATAATCATGTTAAACATATTTCTACATTAGTCCTGTTGTAAAAGAAGAATTAGAACAAAAGGGAAAAACCGTGAGAAAGAAAAAACAAAAAAGTGAAAATAGTTTGCTTCCATCTGCATTCAGACCCCATAGTTCTTTCTTTGAATGTGGATAACATTTTCCATCATGAGTCTTTTGGAATTGTCTTGGATTACTTTATTGCTGAGAAGAGCTAAATCCATCAAAGTTGATCATTATACATTGTTACCGTTACTGTGTACAATGTTAATGTTCTCCTTACTTCACTCTACATCAGTTTATGTAAGTCTTTCCAGGTTTTTCTAAAGTCAACCTAACCTGTTCATCCTTTCTTATGGAACAATAGTATTCCATTCCATTCATATACCACAACTTGTTCAGCCATTCCCCAACTGACAGGCATTCCCACAATTTCCAGTTTTTTGCCACCACAAAAAGAACAGCTATAAATATTTTTGTTCATGTGGGTCCTTTTCCCTTCTTTATCCAGTCCTAAATGGCCTTTGGGCATCTCAAATTGTAAGGTATAATTATTTTTTTTCTCTCAAAACTTCCCTTCATACAAAACTTCCTATTAATAACAAGAACTATCATCCCAGGCTCACAGGTTATAGTGTTATCATTGATCCTTAGTGTTATAGCCTTAGTGTTATCATTGATTTTTCATCCAGGTACCATCTGTTTGCTGAGTCTTGTCATTGCTACCTTCACATCACCCCTCCTTCCATTCACATAGTTGCCACACACTTCAATATGTCTCTGATTAATCTCCCTTTCTCAAATTCTCTCCTTTTTTAATCCATCCTACTCAGCTGCCCAGATGATTTTCCTAAACTGGAAGTCTGCTTATATCACTCCCCTATTCAGTAAACTCCAGTGAATGGTAACTTATTACCTTCAGGAACAAAAGTACTTTGTCATTTGAAGATCTTTATAACCTGGTCCCTTCATATTTTTCCAGTCTTCTTACACTTTTTCCCTTCTCTGCACTCTATAATTCAGCTTCACTGACCTGCTTGGTGTTTCTCAAACACAGCCCCCTGCCTTCTGTCTCTCTGCCTTTGCATTGGCCATTTTCCTTCCTGGAATGCTTTCTGTCCTTATCTCTACCACAGTTTCTCTGACTTCCTTTCAGACCCAGCTCAAATCCCACTTACAGTAGATCTTTACTGGTTTCACTCCCATACACACACACCCTAAGTGTTAATGCATTTCCCTCTAACATTAGCTTCCGTCCATTCTGTGCATATGTATCTAATTATTGTCTCACATTTAAAGACTATCTTGATTAGTCCTATGCATATGGAGTACTCAGTTGTATACAGGCCATATCTCATTCTTAGCATGTGATCAGCCTTTTCTTCTTATTGTTTTCTTGATGATATCTTTTACTTCTGTTCTCTACTTTTGCCCACCATGCACCACTGCTCCATGACTTTCTTCATGATACTCATTTTTAATTCATTAGAGACTGTTGCATTCCATTTCTCAGTGGCATACAACAGGCCCAATAAAATGTTGACATAAAAAAGATGGGCCTTTGTTTCCAGGTGAAACTTGGAGACAGTAATGGAATTTTGCAATTTTCCAAAGGCAATTTAGCCCATTTTCTCCTGATCACCTCTAGGCCAGACTAGGATAGTACCTATCCTAGATATAGGTACTAATGGATTAGCTCTATAGGTTGTCTATAATGAGCACAATGAGATCTTATATTCTCTACATTTTTCAGTCAATTGTGAAATGGTAAAAAGCCTGCTTGTTTCCTACTGATACCCTCAATAAGGATGCCCTCAATTAATGTGTTGATGACTTACATACAGATTTTATGTAGGTGGAAAAATAAGTAGGTAATGTTTTCTCAGTCACTTTTCTTCAACATTAAAAATGTCAGATTTTTTTTTCTTATCTTTGGTATTTGCGCTTATTCAGATATCTTACATCTCTAACCCTCAAAATCCTCACAATTGTGTCTCCAGTGTTTTTATATAAACTTGGTACAATCTATCTGCTTTTTCAATTTGTGTTCTCGTTAGTTCCTTTTTTGTTGTTGTTCAGCCATATTCAACTTTTTGTGACCACATTTGGGGTTTTCTTGGCAAAGATACTGGAGTGGTTTGCCATTTCTTTCTCTAGTTCATTTTACAGATGAGGAAACTGAAGCAAACAGGGTTAAGTGATTTGCCCAGGATCCCACAGCTAGAAAGTATCTGAGACCATATTTGAACTAAGGAAAATGAATCTTCTTCTAGACCCAGCACCTATCTAGGGAGCCACCTAGCTGCCCAGTGTCTTTTCTACCTCTCTGATAAACATATCTGGGACTGTGATATTAAAATTTAAATGATATAGTTCTACTGTCCTTGATGGTGGAGGGAAATGTTATATAAATCTTTACAGATCCTTTTTTCATTTTTTTTTCTGTTTCCATTCTTTGTTTTTAAATTCCCTTGAGATGACTTTGCTTATTTGGAGTTCTCATAAAACTTTCTTTTGACTCATCCTTGCTTTATAAGAAAATACTACCTATAACTTATTTTTCATAAGACTTCTACAAACACATTGATTTTTAACTGGTGTTGTTTTTGGCTGCCAACTCTCTCCACCTGGCAAGTAAGTCAAATGTTTGCTGACTAGGGTGCTTCCTAGGCTCTTTTTGTTTTGGCAGTAGATTGGTATTGCTATAATAAGGTACTTTATAATCTTCTTTTAATCTATATTTACTGACATATCTAACTGCTCATGTTTCCAAACTCTTCCTTTTCCAATCAAATTGATCTTTTCACTGTCCCACAACGCACTTTGGAGGATCTTACCATATTTTGTTCACACCATATCCCCAAGCTGGAATACCTTCCTCCCTCTTCTCTGCTTGCTCAAATTCTATTCCTCTCTCAAAACCTAGTTTAAATCTCATATATTCTATGAAACTTCCCTCTTACCCACCATGATCCCTCCTACCTCTAAATTCCAATAGCATTTATAGTCTGCACTGCTCTTTTTGGGCATTTATCATTTATTTCTTTGTATTATTTTAAAATGCTTCATATGATGACAATGAACAAAAAGTTAGCTCCTAGACGCTACATTTTTGGCCACATCGCAACTCTTGAAATCATCTCTTAAGCATGATGTTCTATGTTGGTTGAGGAAGTATCCCAACTGATGAAATCACAGATCTGTCAGAGCATCCTAATTAGTATATTAACTATAATAATATAATAGCCCTGATTTCTATGCCACTTCCTTTTACAAAGTATTTTCCTCACAATGATTTTGTTAGGTAGCTGCTGTTTTTAAGCCTGTTTTACAGATGGTTACATAGGTTACATAGTGAGTATAAAACCCCCTATGATCTTTCTGTAATCTGAGCAAAAACTCAAACGTGGATCTTTTCTGACTCTCAATCTAGCACTCTATATCTACTATGCCATCTAGCAGCTCCAAAGTGTGACTTTTCCATTTTATAGATGAGAAGAAGTGCTTAGAGGGGAAGCATTGAGTACTGGAAGGAGTGTCAAGACTTGGAATCATGAGACCTAGGTTTAAAGCCTGGTTCCAATATTTACTAGCAAGTCATTTAGCCCTTCTGAGCCTCAGTTTGCTCTTGTATAAAATAGGTTAATGATACTTGCATGACCATAAAAACCATGACACATGGTTCTGCTGAGAAATTACTTTCTTAACCTTACAACTCTGAATGTGAGCTACAGTTATTAACACTCACTCAAAGTCACAGGTCTAGGATGTGCAAGAGCTAAGATTAGAACTAGGCCTTGTAACAGGATATCAACAATAATGAAAATGATGGCTAGTAGTTATATAAAACTATAAGGTTTGGAAAGTGCTTTACAAGTATTATTTCATTTTATTCTCATAACATCCCTTCAAGGGTTGGTGCTTTTACTGGAAGGTAAATGCAATTGTTTTCCCATTTTATGGATGAGGAATGTTAAATGACCTGCCTAGGGTTACACAGCTAAAAAAGTGTCTGTCCAGGGTTCTCTTCACTGTGACTACAAGTGCTTATCCCAATGGTAACTTATATGTATGTTTGTTTTTTTCCTGACTTCTGTGTAATATTCTCAAGGTGGAGAGGGGGGGGTACTTTCCTGCATGTTCAAGGGTCTTGCGTTATTCTGGAATCTTTGTATTATTCTTCCACGAATCTTGCAGACAGTAGAAACTCGATAAACATTTACCAACTGAATGGATTGATTGATTGATAGACTACCACTAACAACTGTCCCGGGGCTATTCATTAGTGTAGTTTATGGGTGAATGGAAACCATAAGATCTACATTTTACTATATATGGCTTCATTTTCTTCTTTGCTTTGTTTTATTTTGGATTAAAGAACCACTAGGTGGCTGTCCATGCATATGTCTGGAGATAAAATGTGCCTAGAACACTGCAGATAAAATTCTATTACATGGAAGCAAGAGTCATTTACCTTAACTATTTCCACGGTTAGATTAACAATAGAAACAATCTTTTAGTGATGTGATTATAGTCTTCTAAATTCTATTTAAGAAACACTTGAGGAATTTATATACAGATGACTCTGAATACTAGCTCAGCTAATCTGTCATGGGTTTAATTCAATCAAATTCAACAAGCATTTATTAGGCACCTTCTATAGTGCCTAGCACAGTGGTAAGGCCCTGGGGATACAAAGACAAAAAACTCCCCAATCTCTGTTCTGGAGGGGCTTAAATTCTACTCCCTCCCTCCCTCTCTCCTTCCCTTCCTTCTTCTTTTCCTTTCTCCCTCCCTCCCTTCCTCCCTTCCTCCCTTCCTTTCTTCTTCCCTTCCTTTCTTCCTTCCTTCCCTGCTTTCTTCCCTTCTACATTATTTTTCTGTGTGCAAAGCACTGTGTTAGATGCTGCGGGACATACAGAATGTAATTCATAGGATGACAAATCTAGAGCTAGAAGGTACTTCAGAAGTCATTTAGTCCAATTTTTTTATTTTACAAATGAAGTAAATTGGCTTGTTCAGGCTTACACAGGGAGTGAGCATCAGAGATGTGTTTTGAAGTCTGCTCCAGAGCAGGCGCTTTGTCCACTGGACCATGCTGCCTCTCTTTATGACATAATCCCTGCCACTGTGAAGTTTACAGAGGCAAAAGCTTATGGAGGCTTTATAGAGGGATAAGGCATAATTACAACTATAATACATAGTGTTATCTGACAAGTGTTTTAGAGATAAGCAAGAGAAAATGCTATATGAGAACTAAGAGGAAAAATTTTTTCAACAACTGGATTAGTGAAAGCTGAGGATAAGGTGGCATTTAATTTAGTTCTAAGGATGGGTAGGAATTCACCCTGTGAAAAGAAAAAAGGGAAAAAGCCCAGGCAGACCAAACAGCAAGAGCAAAGGTATAGATGGGGACAAGACATCGTAAGGTATGTTTAGGAGGCAGAGATTAGCAAATACAGGGGACAGAGCTGGATAAGTAGGATGGCACCAGTTTACTTTGAATGCCAGACAAAGGAAGCTGAGCATGTTTGGTGGGCTCTAAATAGTCACTGCACATTTTTGAGCATAGAAATGACATGTCCAGGTTTGTGTAGAAGGAAGGAAGTCTGACATCAAATGTGAAGGATGAAATTGGAGGACCAAAGATCTAGTAAAAGGAGCTTGAAATAGACTAGGCTATAGGGCAGAGATATAAGGCACACTTCCAAAGCAGACCTGTGGGTGATTGGTCATATCTTTTTCACATGAAAGTACTTTTACTAACATAATTACCAACATTCGTTGACACCATAATTAAGGAGGCAGTCCAGCCATAGTTAACCTCTTCCTACAACTGCATCCTTTCTTGGCATTTAAGATATACTGTGTCACCTACATTGGATCATATGTAAATGCACAGGATTCATATAACACATTAATTAGGTTTCTTATAGCAGTTTACATCCATGAAAGCAAAATGTACATGCTTACAAAAAATGTCATAATGTGGCATTTTTCTCCTCCTAAGAGGAAAAAAAATTTCATATATTTGTACAGAGGTAACCTCTGAGAAGAAGGAAGATTTGCATGCATTTGCTCAAATGAGGTATGTAGAGGGAAATATGAGGAAGAACTTTTGTTTTGACTAGTGGTATACATGACAGAGAAGCCTAGACACTTGCATATGATTATTTATAATAGTCTTTATATGTTGTTTGCACCTGGATGTCTCATGTAAGCAATGAACATTGAGCCTGGGAAAAAAAGCCTGTACCTCATGCATGGTACCAGGATAACTCTAATCCCGGGATAAAGCCTAGCAGGTAAATGATCTTAGTAAATAGGAGTAATAGTAATAGTCCTTCCCGTAAGCTTACACGATTCTAGGATTAGGAACAAAAAAAGGAAAGCCATAAGTATCTTACCTGTTCACCATGACATCTGAATCTCTTCAGAACATGGTAGATGTTACTATTTCTCAGATTTCATTGTAATGGGACCCAAATGAAATCATTTAGTACAGAGCAGCCAGAGTTGGCAAGGATCCTTATCAAAGAAATAAAAAGAAATACCCAACTCTTCTTTTAAGTTATATTTCAACTGTGGCCTCCATCGAGTCTGACAGGGGCCGTGGGGATGGCAGCATGGGTACTTATCAGCCCATCCCATGTAGGAAGTTATATTTCAACTGTGGCCTACATCGAGTCTGACAGGGGCCATGAGGATGGCAGTATGGGTACTTATCAGCCCGTCCCTTCAGGAAGTCATCTTGTAATACATTTTGTAATGCTGTAATAGTAAGGAAGACAAAGGTAGACAGGACAGACTCTTAGTTTTGAATACCACCTGTATGGAGAGAAGCCAGAGGGTGTCTTTTGGAGAAAAAAAGTCATCTCAATACTGATTTGACTATAGCAATTCAAGACAGGCATGGGCCTCTTCTAGGGAAAATTTAGCATTTACTGAAGGACAGTATCAGAGAGCAAATCCTGTCCCTGCTGGTGGTGAGGCCCTGTGCCTCAGGGCTTGTCTTGGCTAGGGTAGCAGAACACACTGACAGAGAAGGCAACATCATGACCAGGGCAAGGACATGGTTGGGTCAGGAACAATGCTTTCTCAACTCTTCCCTTGGGCCTGTGAGACACTGACAAGAGGCGCCTGATCCTAGTGTTCATCCCTCTCCATTCTCACAGTCCCCTCCCTCCACCACCACCACCCAAAAGTAGGCTGTCTGTGATGTTGGTGGCAGAGTCACCGAATTTAGAAGCCAATAATAGCACTTGCAGTCCTCCAGCAATGGAGAAACAGCTAAACTTGGCTAATAATACTAATAATAAAAACAATAACAATAATAAATGACATTAATATAAACATTCGCAAAATACATTATAATTGTTATCTCATTTTATCATCACATCAGCCCTGGGAGGTAGGTGCTGTCAGCCTCTTCATTTTTACACATGAGGAAACAGAGATTTCAGAGATTTCAGTGACTTGCCCAGTTGGTATCCAAGGCTGAACAGTATTGAACTAAGGTTTTCTCCAACTCAGGCCCAGCACTTTGTATAGCAGTTAGCTGCCTCTACCTACTTATAAGATTGATTATTCCATAATTAAGTTAAAAAGGAGCTCCCAGATGGGCTGTCCTTTGTTCTCCTCCTTTGCTCCACCCTATTTTCCTACTCCCTGTGCAATTGGCACCCCACGATGGCCTCCTGCTAGTGTCCTAGAGTGGCCCCTGGCAATATGGCAGTGTTTCACACTCCATATCTCAACCTCTTTCAAGTGACTGAGGGTTTTGTGTTGCTGTCCAGGGGCACAGAACTTCCTAATTATGTTCTATCTAGAGACATTACTAGAACTACTGATAATTTCAGTGAAGAGCTGGGAATGGCAAAAAGGAACGTTCAGAAGAGAAGCTTTCATCTAACTGGGAAGGTGGAGATAAAGGTTTGGGAGGAGAACCAAGGTAGGCCTCAGGCCTCTTCTTAGACAGTTGGATGGTACATCAGATCAAGGCTTAGTCCTGTACTAATTGAGGAATATGTGGTGATTTAGACGGGAGCTAGCAGACCTCTATGAAAAATTAAAAAGTATACTAAACAAATGGACAAAGCAGACTAGGAGGACCGATGGGGGAGATATTTGTTCTATGAGTAATGGACCATCTTGGGGCCTCAGTTTCTTTATCTGTAAAATGAAGGGGCTGGACAAGATCGGCTCTGTCTATATTTCTGTATATATTCTATCCCATTGATGTAGTGCTTAACAAGTGATTTGGAGCCATTATTAAACATAGTTTTGGAAATGACTACAGATGACATCGGCCACTATGGATATGACTAATCAGACTAATGTCTGATAGTTTGTGAATGCCAGAGCCAAGTAGATTGATGTCAACTGAATCTGTCTCATTTTGTGAGCATTACTCTTTACTCTCAGCCCTACACACCCTCACCTTCATTTTCTGTCCTTTCATCCTTCATATACAAGCTCAGAAATGATTTTTTTCAAAGAAACCTTCCCTATTTAATGTTACTCAGCTCAGTCACTCTTTTGCTCCACATCCCCAATGGTGTTTCACATACTTTCTTTGTAGTATGGATTCATTTGTCCTATTTGTATATTCCAGGGCAAATATACAAAAATTGCAATGAATAAAAAGGTATGGAAGGATTGTATTCTGCATCAGTAAAGGGAATACCCACATGAGTGAAATTCTGGATCCATCCAAGTGTTAAAATATTATTTTTATGTTCTTTTGTACAGCTTCCTAAGTCTTTTCTGGGACTTTGCACTTTCTCTCTCTCTCTCAAATATGAATTACACAACCACCTTCCTTGTATCTCAGCTCCTAGTGTGGGGTTCAGCGTATAGTGACTTCTTAATATATGATACAGACCCCTATAGACCTGTCTTCCCTTCTTACTGTCATATAATATGTGCCTCAGAAGCCACTACCCCCTTTTCCTTTCTGACTTTGAAGATGAATCACAGAGAACAAATCCCATCAGAAAACTCCTCTCTGGCTTTATTTCCTTCTTCACCTACCTTGGCCTGTTCACTTATTTTCTGGAATCATAACAACTCCTAAGAAGAGAGAATCCTTGCAATACTTGAGGATCACTCAGAATTCTAACAGAGCAGCACTAATATTGCTACTACAATTATATAATCTCAGTGTGCTGGTGCAATGCCAAGGCTGCTTCCAAGCCTCGCTCGGCTAATCTTTCATGGGGTTAATAATAATAGCTCCTGTTTAGATTGTGCTGACACTGGGCTGAGTGCTCTACAGTCCTCGAAACAACCCTGGGAGGCGGCTGCTAGCATTATTTCTATTTTACAGTTGAGGAAACTGAGGCACACAGGGTTAAGTGACTTGCCCAGGGTCACACAGCTAGTAAGTGTCTGAGGCCAGATTTGATCTCAGGAAGATGAGTCTTTTAGACTCTAGGCTTGGTGCTCTATCTTCTGCATTACCTAGCTGTGCATTTCAGTTCTGTAAGCATTTATCAATCACATACTAGGTAAGTATAGGATAATTAATATGATATAATATAATGTATAATATGATATGATATGATATAATATAATGTGAAATATAAACATATGTCTGTGTCTATAATGTCCACAGTTATTCTAGGGATAAAGAAAAGAGAACTGGGGAAATCTGTTGAAAGAACTAGATGATATTTTACCTTGAGAAGACTTATTTGGGACATGATAACTGTCTTCAGATATGTGAAGGGTTATATTGTAGAATAGGAATAAAGCTTATTCTGCTTGTCCTTAGAGGAGCTTGGCACAATGGGTAGAAAATGAAAAGAAGCAGAGGGGGAGAAGTCATCATTAGAGGGATTAAAAAATGTTGGCCACCTAAGAACAATGCAGGTATTCCATGGATGTATGGATAGGTCTGGAATATCCCACCTCATCTCCAGGGAGACTCGATCTCTACTTTAATAGATGGAGAAGGATAACAGTATATGGGAGAAGGGGCTGGTAGGGTCTAGGATGGCACTCCCTCACTCTCCTATTATTGAGCAGAATATTGGGCTTGAAATTCTGTCTAGCTATTAACATACAGAGTATCTTCAGTCTAATGTCACAGTTCTCTTTTTTTGGAGGAGGGGGAGGAATAACAATAAAAGACAATTTTCCTGGTTCCTTATTGGGGAGGGTGGAGTAAGAAGTAATTCTGCTCTAAACCTGGAGCATAACAGTTATCTTAATGTCTGAGGTTTAGCTTCCCTTCCCTGCTGTTTGTTGTTAATGTTGTTCAGTGATTTCCAACTCTTCATAATCTCCTTTGGAGCTTTGTAAAGATACTAGGTGTTTGGTAAAGATACTAGGGTGGTTTGTCATGTCCTTCTCCAGTTCATTTTACAGATGAGGAACTGAGGCAAACAGGGTTAAGTGACTTGCTCAGGGTCGCACAGCTAGTGTCTGAGGCTGGATTTGAACTTAGGAAGATCTAGGCCTGTTGCTCTATCTTCTGTAGCACCTAGCTTCTCTTCCCTACCATGTACTTATCACACAAAAGACCACTATGGAGAGTGGGCAAACATTTATCAAAGCAAGGAAATATAACAGTAATGGCAACTAGGTGGCATATCTGATAGAGTGTCAGTCCTGGAGTCAGGAAGACCTGAGTTCACATTTGACCTCAGACTCTTACTAGTTGTGTGACCTTGGGCAAGTCCCTTAACCCTGATTATCTCAGTTTCCTCATCTATAAAATGAACTGGAGAAGGAAATGGCAAACCATTGTAGTGTCTTTACCAAGAAAACTCCAAATGGGGTCACAAAGTCAAATATGACTGGAAAACAACTTGATACTCAGTACAATAGTGAAGGGAAAATTATACAAATTAATTTAAGCCACAGAATCACCAAGAACACAAGGTTCTACAGCCAAGATCAAGATGTAATTTAGGGGTATTTAGAACTGATTGAATGGCTAGGCCCAAAGAAGAGCCATCAATGGTTCGATGTTATCCTGGAAGGTGAGAATTAGGTAGAGTACCCTAAGAATCTATGCTTGGCCCATTCCTGTTTAACATTTTTTAGTGATGACTTGTGTAACAGAGGCTTTTGCTGTACACACCCAGATCACCTAACATGGAGCTCTCCCACCTTCAGAGAGGAGACTTCCTAAGCACCCATACCATATGGATGGGAGGAGCTTGCATTGATTGACTGCATGTCTGTAACAGGCGGTATCTTTAAAAACTGCCAGACTGGGATGCTTGCTTGCTCTTTCTTTCTCTTGGAGTCCACAGAGCATGAAGATCTGTGTTTATCCACTGCATGGGTGATATGAACTGAATGGTCCTGAGAAATGGGTTTTAGGCTGGGATTTTGTGTTGTTTGTCTTTTTCAGTTCTTCCTTTCAGTGAAGGGAGTAGAATCCTTACTAGGTCCAGGAATTCAAGCCATGGCAAGCCTGGTACCAGGATTCCAGGAAGGATGTTGTAGTCAACCAGTCCTGTAGAGAAGCCTTAAAAAGCCAGGGTTCTTGGGCCTTGAGCCCAAGGGGAGCTTTGGATTTGGAACTTGTGACTGTGAAATAAAAAAACTGAACTGAACTGTGACCCTAATCCTCCTCCTTTCCCCAGAGTAAGAAGTGGTATCAGCTGGGATGATGCTCCCAAGTATTTGGGGGACATTTGTAAGTTCATTCTTGCTATTCCTTTGAAGTAAATGTTCCTTTTAAAAAAGTTAGGTTGTTAAGTGGTTAAATAGAACTGGGAATGAAGGTACCCACCTACAGCTGGGGAAACACCACCAGTGGGGCTGGGGCCAATGCAGAAAGCTTAGACACCCCCAAGTTGCCTTAGAGAATCTGGGGAAGGGGCAAAATGCAGCATACTTGGCCTTCAGGCCCTGGGGGCCCAGGTAGTCACCATTACACTTGGATAAATGCATGCTTATCAAATTTATAGATGTCAGGGAGCTAGAAGGGACAGATAACAGTGAATGACAGAGTGATAATCCAAAAAATTCAACTAGAATGTCAGATGGAATCTAAAAATATGAAATTTATTATATATAAATGTCAAATCTTACACTAGATTGCAAAAATTAGCTTCACAAGAACAAGATATGGTTTAGAAACAGTTCATCCATAAAAAGATCTACAGCTTTATTTTGAATTTTTTTTCAAATTCTGAACTTACTAACAAATAAAATGAAAATTTCCATATGCTACAGTAACATGGAAAAAAGAATTAAATAAAAATATTAATATCTCTAAATTAGCTTGCAGTTCTTCTTAAATACACATTAAATTCAAAATACAATTTTCAAAGCTATCATGCTTGTTTATTTCCTTTTGTACTTCCTTCTGTTTTTTTTCTGTGCATTTTTAAAAAATGCTTCAAAGACCCTCTTTTCTCTCTTTGTTTTCGGCAATACTGTTTCTATCCCCAACCTTATAACTACCTCCCAACCCTATAGGTAACCCTATAGCTTACTTCCCAACTCCGCATCCCAATTTGAAAACAACAACAACAACAAAACCCTTGTAACAAAAATGTATGATCAAGGGAAACAAATTTTCACACTGGTAGTGTCGAAAAATATGGCTCATTCTGTACTCTCTGTGCAGATCCTGAGGTTTTATGGAAGTGGAAAAAGCTAATGTCACCATAGACTGAATTGAACAAGGTGTGAAGTCTAGAACCAGAAAGGTGATAAGATCAAGGTCAAAGGGTGAGGCTTTTGTTCTGGGCATTGAAGATATCTTTGTAAATAAAGTGTAAGCATCCTCATTAATACCACATTTGAGACTGTCTCCTGTTTAATGTCCTGGGGGCCATACTTTTGAACTAGGTCTTTAAAAAAGAGATGTAGAAAGAGGAGGGAGAGCCATAAACTTGAACTCATGTTCCTGGGGAAAAACCCACATACAAGAGGTAAAGCTTTTACAGCCATCTGTGGGGGATAAAAAAATGTACCCACAATATACTTTTAAGTCTAATATGCTTTATTAACACCCACATACAAGGGGTAAAGGTTTTACAACCATCTGTGAGGGATAAAAAATGTACCCACAATATGCGTTTAAATCTAATATACTTTAGTAACATTTTCTCTATCACTTTCTTAAGTCTAGACTATCAACAAAATAATAAATCCAATCTTGGTGTGTAGCTTTTGCCGATTTTTGAAGTGTAAATGCTCACACTGAAAATTTAACAGTTGGCTGGCTCCAACATAGAACTGCCTACATGTGTGTGAGGTCATCCAGGGCACCATGTGGGTCTAAGAGAGGATGAACTAGATAACACTAAGCAAACTGAGTCTAGCCTCCTGGAGGAAAAAAAATAATGCTGAGTTCCTGCACCACTGAAGAGGGCAATAAAGGAAAGGGCTCCAATATGTAGAACAACCCCATTGATACTTAGTTGTTTTTCAGTTATGTCCAACTCTCCATGACCCCATTGGGGGTTTTCTTGGCAAAGATGTTGGAGGGGTTTGCCATTTCCTTCTGGTCATTTTACAGATGAGGAAACTGAGACAAACAGGGGTAAGTGACTTGCCCAGGGTCACACAGCTACTAAGTGTCTGAGGTCACATTTGAACTCAGAAAGATGAATGTTCCTGACTCCAGGCCCAGCCCTCTATCCACCTAGCTGTCCAGGAAGACACCTAAACTTTGCCTTATATTAGTCCTATGGACTATATATGGACTACACAAATCTAGGGTCTCCAGTTCTTTTTCCTTGTTGTTTCAGTATGGACCCCACCTTCTTAGCCTAGGCCTAACCTCACTATGGTCCAATCCTGATTTCTATTGTCCAGTCAATCAATCAACATTTTTTAAATGTGTTGGGTAGACAAAGATAAATGCAAATCAATGCCTTGTACAAAGAGAGCATGGAAGACTTTTGTCAATTTCTCTCCTAAATTTTATATAAGTTATACTATATCAATAAAATTCTTAAAGAGCTACCAACCAGTCTACCAAACATCCAAAAAGACAGTGAGGTTCATATATCCTGATTTATTCTTGATGGCCAACACCTGAAGGTTTATAAAGCATTTTAGAAATACTTTTCTCATTTGATCCTCACAACAACCCTGTGAGGTAAGTTCTGTTATTCCCATTTTATAGTTGAGGGAACTGAGGTAAACAGAAGACACATAGCTAGTGAGTATCTGAGACAGAATTTGAACTCAGTTCTTCCTTCCTCTAAGTCCAGCACTCAATCCACTTTGCCATCTCAGTACTAGAAATCCAGGGGACTGTATAGGTCCCTAAGAGGATGGAAGGATGCCTTAGGATGTAAGGTTTGTCAGGCTGAAATTCATAAATTGTTAACATTTATTAAGCATGCTCACTGTGTATGCACTAGACCTTTTACTAGACACTGGAGAGAAAAGGACAGAAATGAAATAGTCCCTGCCCTCAAGGAACTAGTATTCAACTGGGGGAAAACAGCACTTTCATTTACAAGTTAATGCAATATGTCTCCAAAGGAAGGATTAGGTAATTTCTGGGGAGTTTGGGTGGAGACCCTAGCAGCTGAGAGGATCAGGAAAGGACCCAGGCAGGAGGTACAACTTAGAGCTGGGCTTGGAAATAACAATAACAAGAAGAATACAACTCCCAGTTGCATTTACAGTATTTTTTTCCTTCTAAAACAATCCACTAATTCTCTCATTCAGAATTTCCTCCCTATTCATCCCCTTCTTGATTTAATAAATTACATTTGATCTTTAAAATATAGCAATAGCTCTGATTTACATAACACTTTGCAGTTTACAAAGTATTTTCTGTACAATAACCCTGTTGGGTAGGTAGTAGAAGGAATCTTTTCATTTTATAGCTGAGAGACGCAGCATTGAGTAGTCATTAGAAGGAGTGCTAGGCTTGGAGTCATGAGATCTGGATTTGAATCCTGATTCTAATACGTATCAGCAAGTCATTTGGCATCTCAGCCTCAGTCTCATCTTCTGTAAAACAGGTTAATAATACTTACATGACCTTCCTCATCTGATTCTGTTGAGAAGCTGATTTCCAAACCTTAGAATCCTATATGAATATGAGCAATTGTTATTAATATTCAGTTATTTACCCAAGGCCACAAGGCTAGTATGTGTAAGAGCCAGGATTAGAACCCAAGTTCTCTGTATACTGCTTATTCCACTTGGCCAATATTTGCTTGTCACATGTCCCTCTCTCCTTCGCCTGCCACCTACAATGTAAGGCTCTGGAGGACAAGGACTCTCTTCTGTATGTCTTCTTCTGTATGTCCAGGATTCTTGCAAATAGAAAGCACTTACATTTGTCAGTTGAATGATTACTTGATAGACTACCTTCATCAGTTAGCCAAAGTCCACTCAGTAGTATGGAATTAAATGGGAATGGGAGGTATGGCAGTCTGCATTTTGCTATATGTAGCTTCATTTTCTTCTTTTGGTTTAAAGACTCACTTAGATGGCTATCCTTGTATATGCCTGCAGTCTCTACCAATATGTCAAGAGCTCTGCAGATAGAATTCCATTACAAATAAGCAAGAACTACTCATCACAATTGTTTCCATGGCTAGATTAACAATAGAAATAATGCTAACATATTTACAGCAAATTCTATTTAGAAAACACTCTGGAATTCATATTCAGGAAGCAAAGTTGCTTGGAAGGGTAGCTCTGCCTATGAGATTAACTCAGTCAAATTCAATAAGCTTTTATTAATCACCTACTAGGTAAAAGTTAATACAAAATATATACATGTAAATGCAAATCATTCCAAAGATAGAAAAGAGCATCTCAGCTGGGAAAAATGGATGGTCCCCACATAAGAAATGGGGTTTGAACTGAGCCTTGTAAGAAGCTGAGGATCCCAAGACGCTAAGGTGAGGAGGGAAGGCGTTCCAGACATGGCTGAAAGCATGAGCAAAGATAGAACTATGGAGGGAGGATGGTTTACTCTGGTAACCCCAAATGATTTTCCCTATCAAATAGGGGCTGGAATCTAGAATAGTACTGTGATAATAGAAAAAGACAAGCCTACCAGAAAGGGAAGGAGAATTGTTCTGACCAGTGTATGAGCTCCAGTGTGAATCTTTTGTGACTTGTGGTTCTCTGTGAGTTTTAATGAAGCCTATCAATGTATTGTGAGCCTGTGTGCTTGCAAGGGAATTGAGGGCCCTTTTACCTTTTTTGTGGAAGAGATGAGCTACCTGCTGATGTCCTCAGGAGAAATTCACAGTGGAGGCAAAACAAGGCAAATTCTGGTGTTCTCAGGTTAGGGACACAAGCCAAAAAGTGATTTTTTTTTTAGGAAACCCTAATATTGACCTAGGTGCATATAAACCCAGAGCTTCATTTCTGGGAACCAAGTTACATTAGGAAATATATTTATATGATCCTACATATTTGTAATGGGTTTTGTTTTTCTTGTTTTATCACTGGGTGAAGGAAGAGGAGAAGGAGGGAGGAAATTCAGAACTAAAAATAAAGTAAAATTGATTTTTTCGAAAAAGAAAATATATTAATCAGTTGGAGAATATCCAGGAGAAAGTAACTAGAATGGGGTAAGGACTCTGAGATTATGGTACATGAGAATCAGCTGAAAGAATAGAGGAATTTTTGTCCCCCTAAGAGAAGACTTAAGTGGGACATGAGAGCTGTCTTCAAGTGTGTGGGGATGGATCAACGGTGGAATCACTAGAGATGTAACAGAATGCTGTTTTATACCTTAATTGTGCAGATATTGCACAGGGAGACTGATAGATGATAGATAATTGTGTGTGTGTATGTGTGTGTGTGTGTATGTGTGTGTGTGTGTGTGTGTGTGTGTGTGTGTGTGTGGAGACAGAAAGATACAATGGGGGGAGAGGGAAAGAGAAAGGGAGAGGGAAAGAGAAAGGGAGAGGGAGAAAGAAAGAGAAAGGGAGAGGGAAAGGGAAAGAGAAAGGGAGAGGGAGAGGGAAAGAGAAAGGGAGAGGGAGAGGGAAAGAGAAAGGGAGAGGGAGAGGGAAAGAGAAAGGGAGAGGGAAAGGGAAAGGGAAAGGGAGAGGGAAAGAGAAAGGAAGAGGGAGAAAGAAAGAGAAAGGGAGAGGGAAAGGGAAAGAGAAAGGGAGAGGGAGAGGGAAAGAGAAAGGGAGAGGGAGAGGGAAAGAGAAAGGGAGAGGGAGAGGGAAAGAGAAAGGAAGAGGGAAAGAGAAAGGGAGAGGGAAAGGGAAAGGGAGAGGGAAAGAGAAAGGGAAAGGGAGAGGGAAAGAGAAAGGGAGAGGGAAAGAGAAAGGGAGAGGGAGAGGGAAAGGGAGAGGGAAAGAGAAAGGAAGAGGGAGAGAGAAAGGGAGAGGGAAAGGGAAAGGGAGAGGGAAAGAGAAAGGGAAAGGGAGAGGGAAAGAGAAAGGGAGAGGGAAAGAGAAAGGGAGAGGGAGAGGGAAAGGGAGAGGGAAAGAGAAAGGAAGAGGGAGAGGGAGAATCTGGAATGTCCCACACCATTGCCAGGGAGATTAGCTTTAGGGGCAGTAGGAGGAGGTCTTTAGTAGTACTTTAAGTAGTGGGGGGAGGTGGGGGGCAGCGGTGGTATTAAGGCAGTCAGGATCCAGAGTCTAGACACTCACTATCAACTCCCTTTCAGTTTTCCAGAGAGGAAATATGTCTATTACATATGTAAGATATCTACGGTCTAAGAGTTTGATTTCCTTTGGGAGGCATTTCATGACTTGCAGCCATGCAGCAGCATCAGAAGAATTTAAATGCCAGGCCTTTTTTTCAGGGAGTAGCTTTGGGGTGAACATCAGAAGTACTATGCAATTTGCCAGTTCGCCATCAGCAATGCCACCTTTAAATTCAGAGTCAGCCGTACAAAGAGGCTGAGATACTTACTAATGTGATTTGTGAGATGCCAATCAGTCCCTACCATTCTGTCCTTCAGTAGAAATTCATTCCTCATTTTTTTTAATCCCCAAAGACTTTCAGTGTCTCCAATTAATTGAAAATACCCCCTAGGAGAGATAAACCTTAAGCCAAGGTTTCCTAAACTAATTTGGCAACAAAACATTAGGATTTGAAATACATTACTAGAATCTACAAATGCTTTTCCAGGTACCTGGAGATCATGGAGAATCCCCAAGGATAAAGGGTATTACTATAATAAAGAAGACAAATACCATTAACCAGTAGCCCTAATGAAGGCATGAGAACACCAGTCTTTTTCTCACAAGGGCCTGGATGTAGACAACAGAAAAAAAAAAAAGCAAGGAAAAATAGAATTCTTGACGGATGTTATAACTGGCCTAACATCAGCTTAGGAACTGTTTGTTCTAGTAGGAGGGAAAGAGAAATTGTTTAGTATTTCCTGTGTTGTTTGTTTACAACATGGTATCCCTTGTGTGTGTCTCCTATTCAGTTCTGTGACCAACTCATCTCTCAAAGGATCTATCCTATCTATATGTACTGACACAATGGGCTGACCTCTTCTAATTGCACATCATAGTATAGACAGCAGACATTTTCCACCTCTGGACTTGGATAAAAGCTGCCTCCTTCCTCCATGGAGGCGTGGGCATGGGATCCAGTGCAAGTTAAAACTCATATCACTGGTGCTTTTCTGTCTGGTCTCTTGACACTGAAAGGGAGCCCCAGATACTTCTTCACGTAGCTAGTTTATCACTCGTGGATCAGGCTGTGTCAAGAAGCAGCCTTTCATCTCCATTTCCTGATGACTCTCCTCTCTCATCTTGAGTCCTTGAGCCTAAGTTTCTTCTAGCCGAGAGATTTTCATTCTCGTCTCAGTCTTCATGGCCTTGACCTTGTCCACATCACCTTCCCCACTTGCTGTCGTGTGGTTACTTCTTTCATACATTTTTTCTTTCTCTTTAGATCAGCATCAGGACTTGGTCACTCTCTCCTACTCCCCTAACTCTATAGTTCTGTAGAGAGGATGTTACCCAAGATATATAGTCTTTGGCCTCAAGAAACATACAGTTTGACTTTTTAAATGCCTATAGATTATGTCTCTGTTTAGTGAGAGATGTTAAATTGGTAGGAAAAAGGTATCTTGTACAGTAGGACATAGGAAATGAAAACTCAAGTTCCCAAGAAATTTATACATTTTAGCTAGAGAGGTAAAATCAGCTCCAAACTGGAAAAATTCCTGAGTAAAATACTCTGAAATGTTAATACTCTAATGGAGCCATGATGGTGATATTTCATCTGACAATGTAAATCATTACCCACTTATGCTCCTCCTGTGTGGCTCTTTATTTCTTAAATCCACTAGTGAGGGTCTCCCTAATGTATGTGTGTGTGTGTGTGTGTGTGTGTGTGTGTGTGTGTGTGTGTGTGTATGTGACTGGATTGTAGAGTATGTGGAGAGAGTGAAGTATGAGAAGACTGAAAAATAAGAAAGGATCATAATGGAAAGCGCTTTAAATGCCAGAGAATTTTGTTTTTGGTCCTGGATGTAATATGGAGTCAATTGGAGTTTATTAAGTAAGGAATTTACAAGGGCAGACCTGACCTAGGAAATGACTTTGGCAGCTGAGTGGACGATGGACTGGAGACTTAAGACGGGGAGACCAAGCTGAAGGCTACTGCTGTAGTCCAGACAAGCAGAAATGAGGTTCCCGGGTGGCTAGGTGGCGCAGTGAGTAGAGCGTTGGCCCTGAAGTCAAAAGGACCTGAGTTCGGATCTGGCCTCAGACACTTAACGCACACACAAACAAAAACCTAGCCGTGTGACCTTGGGCAAGTTACTTAACCCCAATTGCCCTCCAAAAAAAAAAAAAGGCAAAAAAAGAAAGAAAGAAAGAAATGAGGTTCCCTGATCTACACCAAGGTGATGGCTGTGTGAGTAAGCTGAGAAAGGGATGAATGAAAGAGAGGTTGTGAAGGTGATGGGACAAGACCTGGTAACTGATTATGTAAGTGGAATGAGTGCTAATGAAAAGCAGACAATGATACCTTTCCAAATTTATTAATAATTACTCATGTTTATAGAATGTTTGAAAGTTCATAAAACACTTTCCCCACAACAGTCATATTAGGGGTAGGTTCATTTACAGATGAGGAAACTAAGGATCAGAGAGATAAAGTGACTTGTCTATGATCACATGACAGTCAGGATAGAACCACAGTCTGCTAACTCCAAGCCCAGAGCCTTCTCCATTAGACCATGCCCATTCTTACACTTAACACCCTTCCATGATGCCTCCCATGAACCACCCTCCCTAGCCCTAATCCATTCATTACCTTGCATCTCCTAGTTCTTTACATAGCTTATCCCTTTATTAGAGTCAGGTTTATTAGAATCCTTTATTAGAATCAGGTTGTAGGCGAGCTCAAGATTATAGTGGGCACAGGTATATACAATATATACAGATATTATGGAATATCTCCAATAATGAACCAAGCACAGGAAGTTGCATAAGGCATCTGTGATTCAGGAAATTTATGATCAGAAAAGAAGGTGAGTCAGCTGGTAACAACAGAGGGCTGGCCCATTGTGGCTACATTGGGACCCACAAAATGTCCAAGGACATAGAGGAAGCCATCTTGCACTGGTTCTCAGTAAAAAATCTATGGGCAAACATGAAAAGGGATCACACTGGATTAGAAGACATGAATGGATGATGATCTTCAGTGGTGAAAGGAATGCCCACACCATTGAAATCAGAGATCTACCCAAGTATTAACACAGAAGATGATTAAAGATGATCAAAAGTATAACTTATATACTCGCATTTGTGAGCACTTACATACATTATCTCATTTGATCCTCACAACAGCCCTTAGACAAGTAAAAATAGTGCTAGCCACATTTTTGAGAGGAAAATGGGGATCAGAGACATTAGGTGATGCAGTCTACAAAGCTAACTCGTGATGGGACCAGAACAATGAATAGAAGCTGTCTCACTCTAATGCCAGTGTTTATCCCACTATACCAGGCTGCCTTTAAGTCACTTAGTTGTTAGGGTTTCCTCCCCACTCCTCAAATTACCCTATATGTACTTATTTAATCCAAATCAACCAGTATTTATTAATACCCACTGGCTGTCTTCCTGCAGGATGAGGGGATTGGATTAGCTGACCTCCAAAGTCACCTCTTGCTCTGACTTTTGTGATTCAGTGACCTTGATGAAAGCTAACCTGGATCCCAAACCTTTCATGGACTTTTCCCAAGGTATGTTTATGCCAAATACTTCTGTGTCATGAAAAGAAAGGTTTGGGACATCACAGGAGCTCATGAAAAGAAAGGTTTGGGACATCACAGGAGCTCAATGTTCAGCAGCCTTTGTTTTAAGAAATAAAATTTGATCACCATCTTCAGTTTTCAGATTGCCTAAAGTTTCTCTTGTATCTCTCTCCTTCTCCCTCCCATAGAGCCATCCAGTATAACAATACTTTTAAAGTAAATAAAAAGAGGAAAACAATCAGCAAAACCTTTCAATACATCAAAAGAATCTGAAGAATCTATCCACAAGCATTGACCTCCCCACCTCTGCAAATGAATCAGGGACATGTCTTCTATCTCTTCTTCAGGGTTTTAATTGTTCCTTATAATTTTGCAACATTCAACTTCTATTATTGTAGGTTCTTGTTCTTTCCATTTATACTGTAATTTTAGTTATTTTGTATATTATTTTCTTGGTTCTATTTACTTCTATTTTTGCATTGGTTTAAATAAGTCTTTCCATGTTTTATTATATTCTTTATATTCATTGTTTCTTATGACAGTAATATTTCATCCTATTCATATACTACAATTTGTTTAGTCATTTCTAAATTGGTGGCATCTACTTCGTTTTCTATTTCTTTGCTACCACAAAAAATACTACTATAAATATTTTGGTGTATATGGGAACTTTCTTGTTATCAGTGGGCTCCTTGGGGCATATGCCTAGCAATGGAATCTCTGGGTCATATGATATGGACATTTTAGTAACTTTATTTGCATAATTCCAAATTACTTTCTTTTAAAATAACACATATTCTCTTTATTTTCTAATTCCTGTCACTAGACGAATGGTTATTTGTTTGTTTTTGGTGGGTTGATACTTCTTTATCCAAATTGCTTTCCAAAATGGTTATAAAGATTTTCAGTTCCACCAACAATGCCCTACTATGCTTCTACTCTGTCCACAAACCCTATAACATTGGCCATTCTCATCTTTTGTCACCTTTGCCAATTTGTAGGGTATGAGGTGAAAACTCAGGGTTGTTTTGATCTGAGTTTCTCTTATTATTAGTTATTTGAAGCATTCTTTCATATGGTTGTTAATAGTTTCTCATTCTTCTTTTGAAAACTTTTTTTTCAGTTCCTTTGACCACTCCTCTATTGGGGAATGGCTTTTGGTCACATATAGTTGTCTATATATCTTGGATACCAAACCCTTACCTGAGAAATCTGATGCAAAATTTTGTTATCTATTTGACTGTTTTCCTTATTATCTGAGCTGCATTGATTTTATTTGTGCAGAAGCTTTTTCAGTTTCATATAATCAGAATCATCAAAACTGTCTATTTTATGTTTTCTTATTGCCTTTATCCCTTGTTTAGGAATAAGTCTCATACTCATAGTGATAATGGTGAAAGATATATGATCTACTTATTTTCTCATTTTTTTTGTTTTTTGTTTGTTTGGTTTTTTGGAGGGCTATTGGGGTTAAGTAACTTGCCCAAGGTCACACGGCTAGGTTTTTATTTGTGTGTGCGTTAAGTGTCTGAGGTCGGATCCGAACTCAGGTCCTTCTGACTCCAGGGCCTACTCTCTACTCACTGCGCCACCTAGCCGCTCCTATTTTCTCATTTTAATCAGTATTAACTGCCTCTATTCTGTTGCCTTCTTACTAGTTGTAAACAGATCATTGCAACTACTAAGCTGAAGCAACTTTTCATCCTCAGAGACTTCTATGACAAAGATTAGCTGATGAAAGTTCTTCATAAAACACTTAGACCAGTGACCCCCACAAGAGGACTCTGCCTTTTCAGGAATACAGAGGATACCTAGCCCTTCTCTTGGACCAGTGATTGTCACTCTCAGCCCAGAACAAAACACAGAGGGACATTTTATATCTTTGCTGGGTTGCTGTGGCCAGAAAATTCACCATGTGCAGCTTAATGGTGATGAATTTCTCCATAGTTCGCTAGGTTGTTCCTCAGAAACTAGGAATGGTCTATGCTTTGGGATTATACTTAGTCTTTTCCACATATTATAATATGACAGAAGTTGTGCTCTGCTGACATGCCTTTGACAATCCTCAATGGCAGGAGGGAGTAGGGCTCTGTGTAAGTAAGTAAGAGTTGGACTCTGTGGATGACTGACAACAGCTGCTGTATCATATTCATCACTGGATGTATTTTCACCCCCCTCCCCCAGAAGCATGTAAGTTCCCTGAGGTAAGAGACTCTTTCATTTCTGGTTGTAACCCCAGTACATAGCACAGTGGCTTGAACATAGTAGGTGCTTAATATGCCATTGAGGGAAATAATTCATCCTACCCTGCCCTCATGGAGCTTGTAGTCTAGTAGGAGAAATGAAACCTGTATACAAGTAATTATAATTCTAGTTAGTCTGTGATAAACACTTTAAGAGTAGTGTAGATAAATATTATAAGAATTAAGGAGAAGTGATAACTTTTGACTCATGGGTTAAATATTTTTATTTATTGACATTCTTAAAGCACTGGTCTGACCATGTCACTACCCTGATCAAGATGCTTCATTTGTTTCTTCTTACCTCTTGGATAAAATACAAACTCTTGCATTTGGCATTTAAAACCCTTTGTAATCTGGCTCCAACCTACTTTTCCAGGTGGATTACATATTATTCTACTTTATGCAATTGACACCATAGCCAGATTGGCCTACTTGGTGTGCATACTCTTATGTGCCCCATCTCTTGGGCTCTTCAATGTCATATTTCCGTCCTAAGCTCCCTACCTCAGCCTCCTGCATCTCCTTGCTATCATCCAGGCTCAGCTCCAAGATCACCTCCTACAAGAGATCTTGCTTGAGTCCCTCCTAGTGCTACATACACAGACACAGACACAGACACAGACACACACACACACACACACACACACACACACACACACACACTCCCTTTGTATATTTTTTGTCTTTATGCAATGCTTCTGCTCACTTAGATTGGTCCGTGCCCTGAAGGACAGGTTTCGTGACCACTGATTGACTGAAGGACCTCTCTGAGCCAATGATACTTTAAACCTCCTTGAATGGAAAGAGATTTCTTCAGATAGTTGAGGGCTTTAAGAAAGGCAGTCTTAAGGGGAAAGCTTAGACTTTTAGATGGGAGATAGAACAGCAGACATGTGGGGAGCTGGCTCCCAACATATCCCTTTACTTCCAGCATTTACAACCCTAGAGAAGGCTAAGACAGGCTCCTCCCTTCCTCCCCCTCTGCCAAGACTGTTCTCTCTTTGTTTATCTTGCTCCCAAGTTGGAGAGATCATTTACTCTTATATTCTTCAGTCTATTCTAATCCATATAATTTCCCCATTTCTGTTGGCTGCTTACTCTACTAACAAGATGTACTAGCAATTTTTTTTGGTCTTCATGTTGGTCTTTTGTGAGAGGCAGCTAAGCTGTCAAAAATAAGGTAAGTATTGTTTTTCTTTTGAAAGTAATCAGGAAAAGTGAAAGTGATGTTTCTCCTGGGCTGCCAAAGTATTATACCCTTAGACGACCAATACTGAAGGTGTGATAGATATAATTTTAGGTCAATACCCACCTGGCATCTAGGGCAGCAAAGCAGGAAGTGTCCAGCCCCAGCCCTCTTCCTACTCCCTAAAAAGGAAGAAATTACAATCTCCCTTGGAGAAAAGTATGCCATGTCCCAGACCAGCCATCTATCCATGTTCCATATTAGCCAGACTGCATTTATATTACACAGCCCACACATATTTTAATTTACTTATCTGTATATATGTAGTTCTCCCCCTCAACTCCCCTCCTGCACCCCATTTCCCTTCAGTGGAATATATGCTTCTAGAGGATGCAACAATTAGATATTTTATCTCTATCTCGAGCATCTAGCACAATGCTTGGTATATAGTAGGCATCTAATAAAAGCTTATCAAGTTGAATTAGGACATTAAGAGCCCTATAAATAGAAATAGTTGCTTCCTGCATGGGCATAACCAACACTGGAAAGCAAAGGGAAATTGACGAATACCAAAGAATGCCAGAAGGCATTGGAAAAAGTATTCCCTGGACTTCTTACATAGGCTGCCCTCCAAAAAGCTTCATTTCCTGTGAAATTATAGCTGCACTTAAAAGACTTGTGCCTAGAAGGGATGGTTTCAGTTGCAATATCCTTTCATGCTCAGGCTAGGGGGAGGCAGTGCCAGAACCTGAACCAATTCGATATCTTCTCAAACTCCTAGGGAAGGCGTGGTCCTTGTCCTTCCAAGCATTCCTCCAAAAGCTAGACAGGTTGTGATAAGTATCCTTAGGTAGTTTAGACATCTGGGCAAAGGGGGAAACAGGTGAATCTGCTGGGATTTCATTGCTTGATTGGTATGGCCCTGGGCAGTTGTATATTGGGAAAGCAGAAGCACCCACCCGATGGTGCTCCTCTGAACAGCTGTCACTCTTTCCATTCCCGGTTCATGCTGAGTTTTCTCTAAAGGCACCTTTCAATGGTCTCCTTGATCCGGGATTAACTACACATCTCTTTCCTTGTATAATACTTGAATACTTAGGTATTCAAGAATTGAATCTGTGTACTCTTTTGGAGAGGCAGCTGGGGGCATAGTGGATAGAGCACTGGCCCTAGAGTAAGAAGACTCATCTTCCTGAGTTCAGATCTGGCCTCAGATGCTTACTAGCTGTGTGATCCTGGGCAAGTCTCTTCACCCTGTTTGCCTCAGTTTCCTCATCTGTAAAATGAACTGGAGAAGGAAATGACAAACCATTGCAGTATCTTTGCCAAGAAAACCCCAAATGGGGTCACACAGACAAAACTGAACAATAAACAACAACAGCCCTAGCTGGGCCATGGAAAGGTAACCGAGTCTCAGAAAATCAAGCTGTAAAACGGGGGAGAAATTAATAATAGAATTTTAGAATGACAGCTAATCTTAGAATTAGAAGAGACCTTAGAGAGTCACCTAAGCCAAGCTAGACCTGAAACATGAATCTCCTTTAATGTATCTGATGAGTGGGCATCCAGACTCCCCTTGAAGAATTCCACTAATGGGGATCTCACTGCCTTCCAGGGAAGCCTATTCTGTTTTAGACGGTTTTAATTATTAGGAAGTTTTTCCTTACAATGAACTAAAATGTGCTCCCTATTTCTTTTTTTTTTTTTTGGAGGGAAATTGGGGTTAAATAACTTGCCCGAGGTTACGTGGCTAGGTTTTTGTTTGTGTGCGTAAAGTGTCTGAGGCTGGATCCGAACTCAGGTCCTCCTGACTCCAGGGCCAGCGCTCTGCTCACTGCGCCACCTAGCCACCCCTGCTCCCTATTTCTAAAGGGGGTAAAATGTGGGAATACCTAGGGCATGCTTTAGAGCAACAGAAATAACAAAGTATGATTATTATTGTTCTGTAAGCTAGTTTTAAAGGGAAAACTCAGCGTGCTCTCTACCATAAGCAACTTTCCTCTCTTCTTCCCCAGACCCCCGCCCTTCCTTTTTCCCCCATTTCTTGTGGTTTCATCTCCCTTTTTCTTTACCATCCTCTCTGCCTTAGGCCTACCAGGGCTTTCCCTGCCCTTCCAGGACAGCCCTCAGGATTATATAGACTGCTTGTCCTGGGCTAGATTCAGCAAAGAGTAATAATGCCAGCAATACAAAGGAAGGAGGTGGTAATAACTCCCATCCTTGGTACAAGGTGACCAGAGAAGAAGAAAGAGTTCGAATTAATCAGCAAAAAGGCCTTAACAGTCAGATCCCCAACCAGCAACCAGATCACACTTCTCACTTGTGTTCTCCGATCAACACACACACACACACACACACACACACACACACACACACACACACACACACACACAGACAAAAATAAAAAGCAATCCCTCATAGATTCTGGAAGAAATCACTGAAACTTAATGAACTAAAAAGTTAACCTCAGGCTCCTGCAGTTGGCATAAGTGTTCCCCAGACATGCTAGGATGGTAAGAGAACCATCCAAGCAGTGATTGAAGTAGCCAGAGGCATTTAGTCTAAAGGAGAAAAGATTTAGGAAGGACATTGCTATCTAACAGTATTTGAAAGGCTAATATGTGAGAGAAGGAATGTAATTAGCTTTGCTTGAACAGAAGTAGGAACAGCATGTCAAAGTTGCAGAGAGGCAAATTTTAGCCCCAAATAAGGAAAAGTTTCTGTCAGGGTTCATTGCTGAAACAGAAAGGGGTTTGCAGAATCAGGGAATGCTGAAAGCAATAGATGTTTTCATTTGGAGTATTTAAGGGAAAGTCTCAAAGATAATATTTCACTTGACGGGGGACATCCAAGAGACTGAAAGGAAGGGGTGACAAGGGAAGGATGAGAGGGTAGCCCAAGGAATTCCTTGCTCTGAGGCAGGACCAACATCTTCAAAGTGGGACTGGCAAGGGGAAGGAAGGAATACAACCAGGCATGTTGCCGGGGAGACTCAGGCATGAAAGTCTTCAGTACATGGCAGGAGGACAAAGTCCACAATGGTCTAACAATCCTAGGACTTGGTCCATGGAATGCCCCTAGGTCCATGCTTCATGGGAGCTCAGGAAGTATCCAGCTCAGGAGTTAAGGCTGCCCCAGGATGGCAGCAGGCCAGGTGTTTTAAGAGGAGGGGAGAGGTCCAGCTCAGGTGACTGATTGGTTCCCCAGCCCTTGAGGTCACAGAGTGGGAGGCACCAATCAGCGTGGGAAATGGACATTTCCAGACATAAAAGATGCCCAATATGGGAACATTCCAGAAGAGAGATGGGTCAGTAGTAATTCTTGGAATCCTGATAACTTTCTTGAGAAGTTCAGGTTCCTCCCCTTGCCGTCTGATAGAGTGCCCTGGTCCTAATACCTCTCCTCTACAAATGCTGTGGCAGCTACATAGTACAGTAAATAGAGCACAGAACTTGGAATCAGGAAGGCCCATGTTTAAGTCCAGCCTCCAACTGTGTGATTCTGGGCAAGCTGTATAACTGCTGTTCGCTTCCATTTTGTCAACTATTAAATAGAGGTAGAGTTGTGAGAATCAAATAGGTTAATATTTATAAAATGCTTAACATGGTGTCTGGCATAGAGTAGGGACTTAATAAGTGCTTCCTTCCTTCCTTCCTTCCTTCCTTCCTTCCTTCCTTCCTTCCTTCCTTCCTTCCTTCCTTCCTTCCTTCCTTCCTTCCTTCCTTCCTATTAACAGATGGACTTATTTCAAGAGACTCACTCCCATCCAGGCCCATCCTTGCCCAGTCAGAGGGAGCAAAAGTCAGAATGACTGGGCAGGACTGAAAGAGGGCAGGGTACATCTCACAATGAGAAAGTCATCCTCTCAGGTGGTGGTTTTTTTTTTGGCAATTAACAACCATGTGAAAGAAAGCTACAAACCACTAATGAGAAATACTGATTAAAACAGCTCTGAGGTTTTACCTCCCATCCATCAGATTAGCAAAGATGGGAGAGTGAGCCCAGATCCTGTACACTATACAAGATGCTAGAAGAAAGAAGAGTTAGGCCGCACAGTGACTAGAGTGCTAGGTCTAGAATCAGGAAGACTCATCTTCTTGAATTCAGATCTGACCTCAGATACTTCCTACCTGTATGACCTTGGGCAAGTCACTTCACCCTGTTTACCTCAGTTTCCTTTTCTGTAAGATGAGCTGGAGAAGGAAATGGCAAACTATTCCAGTGTTGTTGCCAAAAAAGCCCTAAATGGGATCATGAAGAATTAAATGACTGAATGACAAAAGGGAAAAGACAAATATGAAGAATTCAAAGAAGCAGGGGCAGACTTGTATAAAGTAATGATATACTTGTATAAAGCAGAAGTAGGAGAACATTTTACACAATGCCACGATCGTGCAAAGGTAAAAAAGGTTGAGACTCCAGAACTCTGACCACCGCAGTGTCTAGTCATGACTCCAGAAGATTGATGGTAAATTGTGGTAATCCACAGGGGCAGAAGGAAGCACACATTTTCAGACACGGTCAATATATTGATTTGTTTTGCTTGACTATCACAAGTGATAATAATAGCTCATATTCTTCAAGGTTTGCAAAGTACTTTACATTATCTCATTTGAAGAGAATTCTGTTGGGTGTGAGGAGGGAGTCGTTGGGAAATGATGGCTAATGTAAGCAAAGGAGCATCAATAAAACCTCGAAAAAGAAAAATAAAAGCCCTCCTCTCTAAAAATAACTCCTGCATCTTCCCACTGTGGCCAGGAAGCCTGTCCCTAGGAAAAGTCTTGAAGTTGGCAGGATTTGTATTAAGCAGCTGCAAACTCCCTTTCGACATCTTCCTCCACCACCCCTCCCTTAGGGGGACAGTGTCATCCTCTTGCCTTCCAGGTAAGCAGAGTAACACACTGGGGCTAACTCTTCATTGATAATGAACTAAATTCTGGTTTGATTAATTTCCTTTTTCCTCTCTAACCACAGCCTGCCTCTTCCCCACCCCTTCAATATGATCTGCTTTGAGACCATACCTTAGTCTCTAGAGCTTCATGCCCATTCAGTGGCCATGTTGGAGTTGTGGAAAGGCCCATGGGTTTGAGAACCTAAAGACTAGGTCCAGATCCTAACTGTGCCATCATCTGTGTGACCTTGAGCAATTAATTCAGATCAGTCAACAGGTATTTATTTATGAGGTACCTATAGTATGATCAATCTACTCTCAGGAGGCTTATGTTCTCTTTGGGCTTTACTTTCTCATTCTTTAAATAAGGGAATTGGACTAAATGATTTATAAGATGCCTCCAGTTCTAGATGCTATGTTTCCCTCCCTTCCTTTTCCTTCCTTCCTTCCTTCCTTCCTTCCTTCCTTCCTTCCTTCCTTCCTTCCTTCCTTCCTTCCTTCCTTCCTTCCTTTCTTCCCATCCCAACCTAAGAACTACTCCAAGCACATATTTCTCTGCTTTTGTTGTTCTTATTACTGGGAACCCTCTTATTCACATTTAGGAAAGCCTAGACATAAGCTGCTAAGCAATATTGTGGAGATTTTTCCAGAATAAACTCCAGGTGGGGACGATGAGCCAAAGAGAGAAAATGGCATTCTTGGGTCAACCCCCAGGATTAGATTCAGTCTAATCACCTGACTCAAGTGGTACCTAAACAATAAGTGCTAGACAGTGTCTGTGGGTCAAAGGTTACACAGATAAGCAAGTTTAGAACTTATGGCAAGTCACCAGATTGAGTTTCATTTTCCCTCTATTTCTTGCACAATTGTTCGCACAAACCCTACATTCCAATGGGGCTGAGCTGTATAACTGTTCTGTTCAAGTTTACTCCTGCTTTCATGTGACACTCATAAATGACAACCCTCAATTTGCCCCTGAAATCTTACCTACTGCCTGAAGCCATAAAACAATTCACCATTCTTCCTTTCTTTCACTCCTCTACTCCAAAGTGTCCTTCCTCTTGAATCATGGTGGTTCCTCTGCTTATCTCTCCATTTCTAGAAACTGTCTGGAATGAATGTCATTCATTCTAAAATATCTAGAATGAATCTTGATAAAAGGCCAGTTAATATTGGAGGGGTGGGGGTTGCTTAGGGGGTAGAGACTCAATCTGGTAACTCTAGACAAGTTCTAACTTCTTTGAGGTTTGGTTTCCTTATTTATGTAACCAGTACACATAATGACTATTTTATGGAGAACTTACACAGGGCAAGCTCTCACATGTTGGTCAGAAAAAGGGATACAAGGACACTCAAGGTCTCCAAGAACTTTGGAATGGATTGTGTGACATGGAGGATACTGGCACAAGACTGCCCAGCTTGGCATGCCCTCATTAGAGAAGGTGCTGTGCTCTATGAGCAAGCAGAATTGAAGTATCTAAAAAAAAAGTGAGATGAGCAAATTTAGAGAATCCACCCCAAATGTTCACTTGAACTATTTGTGCCCAATCTGTGGTACAGGATTCTGAGCTTGTATTGGTCTGATCAGCCACAGTCGACACATTGTAACTTGACTCTAACATGGTGATGTCATTTTGGTCCTCTTCAAGAATGAAAGACAACAACCAACCAACCAACATACACTCTTGGTGGAGCCGTGAATTGATTAGTCCAATTGTTCTGTAAGACATATGAAACTATAAACACTACCCTAAACTATACACCAGAGATCCCATTACTGAACATACACCTCAGGGAGATCAAAGTCAGGAGAAAAGGTCCCTGAAACATCAAATTTTCATAGCACTTTTTTGTAATAACAACAACAACAAAAAAAACCAGAAGCAAAGTGGTGCCCACTAATTAGGGAATGAGTGCATAAATTATGACATACAAATGAAATGGAATATTGGTGTGGCATAAGAAATGACAACTATGAGAAATTAAGAGGAACATTTATTATTGTGTTGGTTGTTGTTCAGTCATATCCTATTCTTCATGACCCCATTTGGGATTTTCTTAGCAAAGATACTGGAATAGTTTGCCATTTCCTTCTCTCCAGATCATTTTACAGACAAGGAAACTGAGGCAAACAGTGTTAAGTGACTTTCCTAGGGTCACACAGCTAAGAAGTTCCTGACTCCAGGCTTGGCACTTACCCACTGTGCCACTTAGCTGCCCCTATATAAGAAGTCCCTGATGACCTGATAACCAGGGAAATAACCAGGGAGTTGCATAGTGTCTTGGAAAGAGACCTCGATTTGGAGTTGGACCTCCAGAATTCAGATCCCAGCTCTGTCCCTTGCTACCTTTGGGATCTTGGACAAATCCTCTGATCTCTGTGGGCCTCAGGACTAGATGACCTCGTAGGTTCCTTCCAGCTCTAAATCTATAATCCTAAGGCAATATATACACCAACCACAATAATGTTAAGTAAAGAGCAGTCCTAAAACATCCGAGCTCAGATCAATGTTGTGGCTTATTTTGTCTCCAAAATTATCGATGAAACCCATGTTCCTCCTCTCTGTAGAGAGGGGGTAGAATAGAGGGCCAAAATGAGGTATAGACTGGTGGATGCAGTCAGTGTGGGATTTATCTATTTTATTTGACTGTTCATTGTTTCAAGGGAATGTTCTATGGGGGGGGGGGCAGGGAAGACTGGCAGGTGAAAGTGATATCAATTTTTAAAAGATTCATAGAAAAGTAAATAAATAAATAATTTAAGCAAACATGCAAATGAACAGATGAATTAGTAAGGAGCATAGTCTATTATCAGGCATCTTTAGGGAAGAAGATTCCACAACCTTTCTTTTATTAAATTTCCATTCTGATTTCACAGTATTCCCTTTCCACTATCTTATGTTCCCACCACCCTGGACAATTAACTAAGTTCAACATGGGGCAAGTCGGTAGTTTAATGGATACAGTGATGGGTTGGAATCAAGAAGACCTGAAGTTAAATCTGACCTCAGACACTTACTAGTGGTGTGACCTTGGACAAGTCACTTAACCCTGTTTGCCTCAGTTTCCTCATCTGTAAAATGAGCTGGAGAAGGAAATGGCAAACCACTCCAGTATCTTTTTTCACTAAGAGACAGGCCTGAAAAAGGCCTGAACAACAACAAAAAACTCAACATGCACATTCTGCTACCCTTATATTTTGTTATCTCATACAGAGATAAGGGAAACAGAGGGCAGAAGGGCATAGGGACTATGTAGAGCTAGTTTTTTGTTTACTATGGGAGACTGAGAGGAGAGAGAGGATCCCCACCTGTTCAGCTAGCATAGGGCAAAGTCATCACATGTGGAACCAGTCCAAAAAAGAGATGGCCATTGGGGAAGTGGAAGAAGGATGGTCACTAGACTTTAGAATGTGGCAGACCAGAGCAGTTTAGGGCACCAAGTATGGGGGACAGCCCTCATAGGGAGAAAATCCCTATCTCCCAATATGGCCTGTATGGTGGAGACACAGTAACTCTGCCATCCCTCTTTGCTCTCCCTCCTCCTCCCATAACAACCTTTTCTCTAGCAGCAACTGGTGCCCTCTGCATTGCCTAGAGCAAAGGGATCAAAGGCAAAAATATCAGCCCCAGGCAAAGCCCAGGACGGTGTGGAAATGATTAGACACAGGTCAATGTTCAGCTCTAAATCCAAGGGTCATGGTAACCAACAGAATCATTTCAGAGATAAGTATCAGTCTTTTCGAAAGCCAGCTTCCTTGTCCATGCAGATCTGCTAAGGCCAGAGATACGCAGGGGACACGCTGGAGAACTTTTGTACCCACAGAAATAGATATGCAGAGACATGATCCCACAGAAACTCACCTAGCTATTACTGAAACCGAACCTGCAAGGTAACAGAAATCCAAAGGTCTTGGGAAGTGAAAACTGTTTGTAAATAAAAGGGGTTCTTAATAGCAGAAGGCCAAATGAAACCCCCAGGGGAGGTGGCTGCTGTCCTGGGGCACTCTCCACTCCTCCCACTTCAGTTATTAGTTTGAACATTGAAATTCTTTTTCCTTCAGAAGAGAGCAAAATAAATGAAACATTCCCCCCTAGATCAGGGGCTCTCAACCAGGGGACTCTGAACTTTAAAATATATATATATATATATAAATTCATATTTATATAAAATATATTCTATAATATTTATATTTGTATAAATTATTTCTATAATATATACTTATATAAAATATGTAACCTATATATGTTAATAACTATATTGATTTTTTTTAATTAGATTTTTTTTTTCTTTTTGGAGGGGGGAATGCAGGGCAATTGGGGTTAAGTGACTTGCCCAAGGTCACATGGCTAGTGTTAAGTGTCTGAGGTCAGATTTGAACTCAGGTCCTCCTGACTCCAGGGCTAGTTTTCTGTTCACTGCACCGCCTAGCCACCCCATGAAATTAGATTTATTTCAAGGAAGAAAATATATCTTCTCACCTTTCCATCTTCCTATTGAAGAATAAAACCAAAACCCTTGTAACAAATAGGTATAGTCAAGCAAAACAAACTCCTCCACTGACGGTATCCCCAAAAGGTACATCTCAATCTATGCTCTGAGTCTATCACCTATCTGTAAGGAAGTGAAGAACATGTTTCATCACAGTCCTCTGGAATTGTGGTTGGTCATTCATTGATGAGAGTTCTCAACCTTTCAAAGTATTCTTTACAAGGTTGTAGCTATTATTATATAAATTGTCCTGATTCTGCTCACTTCACTCTTCATAAGTTCATACAAGTCTTCCCAGTTTTTTCTGAAACCATCCCTTTCATCATTTCTTTTTTCTTTTTTTTTTTCTTTTTTTGCTTTTTGGAGGGCAGTTGGGGTTAAGTAACTTGCCCAAGGTTACATGGCTAGGTTTTTGTTTGTGTGTGTTAAGTGTCTGAGGCTGGATCCGAACTCAGGTCCTCTGACTCCAGGGCCAGCGCTCTACTCACTGCGCCACCTAGTCACCCCCCCTTTCATCATTTCTAATAGCACAATAGTATTCCATTACACTCAAATACCTGGGCACCCTCTTAGTTTCTAGTTATTTGCCACCACAAAAAAAAAACACAAACTTCTATAAATATTTCTGTACATATGGCTTCTTTAACTCTTTCTTTGATCTCACTGAAGTACAGAGTTAGTAGTGATATTACTAGGAAGCAACATAATTGATTTCTTTTGTACTCTTAAGCATCTCATTTTATGCACTTAAAATAATTATTTTGAGAAGGGATACCTAGGCTTTACCATACTGCTGACAAGGTGGGTCCAGGGCACTAAAGACCCTTGCTGATAATACTTAATAACCTCAGGTGTCCTCACAGCTGGAGGTCAGTAAAAAGTAATCCAACAGATGTATGTGCACAGTTAGGGGGAGCATCATAAATGATTCCCGAATCCTGTAACAGTGCAGTCTAGTCAGAGTATCTCTGTGCTCTGTGATCATCCTGTAAATGATGGTCTAGATCAGGGGTGTGGAACCTGAGGTCTCAAGGCCACATATGGCCCTCTAGGTCCTCAAGTGTGGCCCTTTGACTGAATACAAACTTTTCTGTGAAGTATGTGCATATGTTTGTGTATGTGTGTGTGTGGATGTGCAGAAGGTGGGATTTTAGCAAGGACTCAAAGGAAACCAGGGAAGCCAAAAGGTAGAGATAAGAAGGAAGAGAATTCCAGGCATAGGCGGGGGGGGAACAGCCAGTGAAAATTCCCGGAGACACCTAGGTTATAAGCCTGGGAGACAGTGAGCATGACGGCAATAATAGAAAATTTTAGGAAGAAGGGAAGGTTTGGAGGAAAAGAAAATTACTTCAATTTTGGATATGTTGAGTTTAAGATGTCTTTGTGAAATCCAGTTCAAGATGCTTAGGAAGCAGTTGGAGATGCAAGATAGATAAGTGGGAACAGAACAGATCATTCTGAGAACCTACAGGAGAAAGAAAATTGAATTTATGGGTGCTAAGGAGATCACTAAGTAAAGTCATATAGAGGGAGAGGAGAATAATGTCCAGGACAAAGCCTTGGAGGGTCCCCCACAGTTAGCAGACATGACCTAGATGCAGATCCTGCAAAGGAGACAGAAGGAGTAGTCAGATGGACATGAAGAGAATTAGGAGAAGTGAAGAGAGAAGGAGAGTTCCAAGGAGAAGAAGGTGACCACCAGTGCCAAAGGGGACAAAGGGGTCAAGAAGGACAAGTGTTGAAAAAAGACTGTTAGGTTTGGCAAGTAAGAGATCACTGGTAACTTTGAAGAAAACAGTTTCATTTGAATGATAAGTTTGGAAGTGACTACAGGGAGAAGAAAGGAGGCAGAAACCCCAGTTGTAGATGGTCTCCTTGAGAAGTTTAACCACAAAAGGGAGGAGAGATATGGGGATGGTAACTGGTGGGGAGGGATGGATCAAGAGAGGCTTTCTGAGGATGGGGAAATAGGAGTGTTTGTGGACAGTAGGAAAGCAGCCACTAGACAGGGAGAGACTGAAGAGAAGTGAAAGGGTGGGGATGATGGAGGAGGTAATCTGCTGGAGAAGAGCACTTGTGAGTGTCAAGGGGTTTGCCCTGGTGAGGAGAAGGATGTGAGACAGGAGTGAAGGAGGCAGCATCAGAGAGCATCTGGGTAGTGTGAGAGGAGAAGGAGGAAGAGGAGGGGGAGGAGGAGAGGAGAGGGAACTCTCAGTAACTGGCCTCAGCTTTTTCATTGAAATATGAAGCCATCCTCTTAGCTGAGAGGGGTGAGCTGGAGGCCATGGTAGGTCTCATCCATCTGAGGCACTGGGGCCTGGGTCTTCTCCTCCTGTGTCCTCAGTGTTGTTCATGCATGTCTGCCCTGGCGTAGGGTTATAGACTGAGCTTTTCCAAAGGCCCTCCATGATATGCATGAGGGCTGGGGAAGTAAGCTGTGGTGATGAAGGCTGTGAGTAAAACCAGCCAAGAGCTGCCTATGTGAATTGTGCCAAGTGAGCTTACATACAATCCTCCATCACCTCCTATGTGCTGGGCACCATGCTAAATACTTGTTACAAATATTATCTCATTTGATGTTCACAACCTCCTTAGGGGTGGATACTATTATTATCCCATTTTATAGTTGAGGAAACTGGGGCAAGCAAAGATTAAATGACTTGCCCAGGATCATACAACTACTAAGTGTCCAAGGCTGAATTTGAACTCAGGTCTTCCTGACTAAGCCAGAATGTTCTATCCACTGCAGGTGCCTCTAGCAACTGACCTCTTACAAGACACTAACTGCTGCCACATACTGTTTGCATTGATGTGTCTGTGTTATATACATTTAATATTTTTCCACGTCTGAGTATGAGTTCATTAACAGCACCAGACACTAGAACCAACAGTGTGTGTGTGTCTCTTATCAGATGGTGACCTCATGGAGGTGAAGACTATGCTTCTTCTGGCCTCATCCCTTCTAAGCAGTGAACATTCAGCGTATTTTTATTAAGTTGGCCCACATACCCAACCCTTTTTTTTGGCAGATCCAACTTCTTGGGTGGCTTCAAAATGTGCCACTCTCCCCACAAACGTTTAATGTCCACGTTCCTAGAAGACTGCCATGATGTCTAAGCTGACCTGTTTCAGGTGCTCTTTTCAGTTGGAGGATAGTGGAAGGAACACTGGCTTAGGCATGGGAAGATGTGATGCTTAGGTCAGATTCTGTGGTTAAACAGCCACTTGGCCTTGAGCAAGTCACTTTCCTTTTCAAGGCCTCAGTTTCTTCACCTGTGAAAGGAAGGGTGTTAGACTAGCTGATCTCTAAAGGTCTCTGTAAGCCCTTTGAGTCCATGTCCCCTGGCCTAGTAAAGCCTACAGGTCTGGGAACTGATTGTTTTCTCAATCCCAGCTCAGGATCAAGAATACTCCGACTGCTCTCCAGTTACTTACCGAGTGTATCAGTGTCGCTCTTGGTTGAAAACACCTGAGGTTTCCTGAATAATTTATATGTCTTCTGTAAGCTAATCTTCCTCCCAGGTTACCTAATCACCCCAGGGACAGAAGTCAGATTCATACGGCAGAATATTACCCTGGAGCATAGGCCAAAGATATAGGAGACCCAGGAGTCTTAGCTTTGCCAGGAACTTCATGTGTGAGCTCACATGGGTCATTCAACTTTTCTGGGCCTCAGATGATTCCTCTACATGCACATGGGTGAAATTCTGGGAGGCTGAATGAGAATACAAATAAAAGGTCTTCAGAGAGTTCCTTTGTTGAAAGAATTAGATTTAGCCTGGCCAGAGCAGATTGAGGAGTGAGTAGTCGGGCATAATTACTTTCTTTAAGTAATTGAATAACTGTCACATGGAGGAGGGATTAGACTTGTTACGTTTGGCCCCAGGCCTGGAACAATGGGCAAAGAGACAAATTTAGGCTCCATGTCAGGGAATATTTCCTGGCAATTAGAGCTATATGAAAGTGGAATACAACCTTGAGAAATTTTAGTTTCCTCCTGGGAGATCTTCAGGCAGAGGCTAACCACTTGTTAAATATGTTATAGCAAGGATTTCTTTTCAGTCAACTAGACAGTCTCTGGGGTCCCTTCCAACTATCAAATTCTGTGATTCTATGAGAGTGTTCATGTATGTGCATACATATATACCTGTACGTGTGTGTATACACACATACATATATATGTGTGTGTGTGTATATATACATATACGTATATGTATATATATACGTATACATATATGTATATATATGTATATATGTATATGTGTGTGTGTGTGTGTGTATATATATATATATATATATATATATATATATATATACATACATACACACACATATCAGGAGCAAGGACCTTCTGACCCATGGGCCAGATCCTACTCTGGCTTAATTTCATCTGATTTAAGCACGTGACTCACAAAATTAAATCTCTTTTGTCTTCATTGGCCACCACTGTGAAACTCAACAAAGAATCTTATTCAAAGCTGATCATTTCTTCTGGTAAGGTCTCTGTCATTTACTCTGAGCCATTCATGTGGGTTCCTATGGAATTAGAGGATCAGAGTCAGAAGGGACCTCATAGATGATTAGTTCACTGATAAGGTGGAGGCCATGTTTCATCTCTTTAGCTTGTTTGCTAGTTTGGTTTTCTCATCTTAAAGACCCGGGAATCAAGCCCCAGAGAGTTTAAGAAACTTGCCCAAGGTTACACAGACTGTAAATAACAGAGCCAGAGATTGGGTCAAGTATGGGTTGACCAGATGGCCACTGAGGTCTTTTCCAGTCCCGTGATTCAGTGATTCTGTGAAGCCAGGTGTTCCAGTTCCAAACCCAGAACTCTCTGCCTTTATGCTATGTCTCCTAGTTCTCTGAATTCCTTCCCCTCTGACTTTGTTCTTCAGCTACACTAGCATCTTACCAACACTGACCTGAACTTGATAGCTTCAAAGGAAGCTAGATGGTGAACTAGATAGAGTGCTGGAGATCAAGTCTAGACTCAGACACTTCCTAGCTGTGTGATCCTGGGCAAAGCACTTAACCTCTGCCTGCCTTGTTTCTTCATCTATAAAGTGAGGATAATAATGCACTTACCTCCCAGGGTTTTTGTGAGGACCTAATGAAATAAGATGCTTCGCAAACCTTAAAGAGCTACATAAATGCTGACCATCATCATCATTAGTAGTAGTAGTAGTGTCATTAGGTAAGACTAGAAGAGGAGGAAGTTTATGCTTAGCAAGGAGACAAGATAGTACTACACAGTTAATGTTGAGATAGTAATGGAGGAAGCCTACATTAGATTTATGGAAACATATGGATGACAATTACACAGCATGAGACATAATGAAAGGGTTACAATCTATCTTGGAGGAGGGATCACCTATATTGGTGAAATCACAGAATAAAATATTTATAAGAAAAAAGTGAAAATTCAGAAATATGACCTAATTGCAGTTAATAACAGGTACATGAAAGAAATCTACCCGACATATTCTGGGTGACTCCTGTTTCCTAAATTCTCCCATGCTCGGGGCAGACACCCCTCTCACTCACTGATGGTTCTGAGGCCTGTTGGTTACCGCTGACCTGGTTTAGCCTGCTTGCTGAGATCGTTTTCCCTGGGTGTGGCCACTGAACACTCTGCAGCTTATTGGAGCCACAGGTGAGACTTGGGTGCCAGGTGGACAAGCAGCCCTGAAAAAGGCTCAGCTGGCCCTCAGACCAGAGGTGCTAGTCCTCCTGGAACCCCTCATGTGAAGACTTCCCCCAGTGGAATGGGCAGATGAGAATAATTTGTTCCAACAGCTATGAAGTTGACTAAAGCAGGCATTGTGGAGTGCTTTGAGCTGGGTCAACCATAGAAGATGCCAAGGTCATCCACTGCATCCTGAGCCATCACTGGGTGTACTGACTTTTGTCCTGCCACTGAATGTCAATGATTCTGAAAGACAAAATGAGCCTAAGGATTTTGTGCAGCTCGGCCTCACTTAAATCCAATTTGTGAGCGAGTCAAGTTATTATCCTGTGGTACCATTGGTTCTCTTCTACAACAAAGGATCAACAGCGACAACAATGCCAAATCTTCCCGTCTCTGGCTTGAAAGGAGTCAGCACTATAAAGATGGAAACAATTTGACAGTGGGAGGAGACACCTGGGGACTGAACTCCCTCCATTCTAGCTTCCTACCAAATTCCCACTTTGTTCCCAAGATCTCTGTGACTCAGAGTTGATATGAAACTCAAGATAATGTATATAAAGTACTTTATAAGCCATTTTTTTGTCCAGATCTGTGATTTCATTTACATAGGGAAACATTTTGTAAATATTTTTTTGAGGGGAAGAGGATGGGGAGGGTCCAGACCTGTGATTTTCCATAGGCCATGGGATCTATTGAGCAGCTAGATGGCTCAGTGGATGAAGCAATAGGCCTGGAGTCAGGAAGACCTCAGTTCAAATCTGTCCTCAGATATTTAATAGCTGTTTGATGTTGGGCAAGTCATTTAACCCTGCTAGCCTCAGTTTTCTTATCTGTAAAATGAGCTGGAGAAGGAAATGGCAAACCATTCCAGTATCTTTGCCAAGAAAACCCCAAATGGGGTCACAAAGAGTTGGACACAACTGAAAATGACCAAATAACCACAACATAGGATCTATCAAATAGCTTTACCTCCCTTTCATTGGCCCCACTTTTGCCTAATTCCCAGCCTTCTCAGCTCCCCAGTTTTGCCTCTTTTTCTGGCCTGAGGCTCAAATCCCTCAGCTTCAAACTCCTTGATTCAGTGAGAATTCAGAAAGTGCCTCTTAATCGAGATATTTCTTCAGGTAAATAAACAGTAGCAATACTCTTTTCTTGAGTAGAAGTAAGATAGATTGGAAATATGAACCGGTCAGCATTTCGATCAAACATTCCAGAAGTCAAATAAAGCATCTGAGTAGTGTGTGGACAGGCATAGCGGGGGCTGGGAGATCCAGTTACTGAAAAGGAAACTTCAACCCTAATTCCCAGGACCAAAGTCTTTGGTGGGTAATACCCAACTATCTCCCATCCCTTCCCCCACTCCGACACCTGTAACATTTTTCAGGGTTTGGATAAATACTGTCAGACAAGAATGGAGTCATGAGCTCATCTTTCTTCCTTTTCTCAGATTCTTAATTTAAAAAATCTACTTCCTTAGTTACATTCCTCTTGTTTGAACTATCTCAACTTAACGAAGGGTAAAAAGAGTACTGAGCCAGGTGGGGAGACCTGGCTAGAACATAAAACAATCAGGTGGGATTGAAAGTGGTCAAGCTTTTTCTTCAGTTAAGTGGCTTCTAATGCCTAGCTTCCTTGAAGGCTCAGTTCAGACATTGCTTTCTACTTGAGCCCATCCCTAATTCCCAAAGTAGTGAGTTACTCCCACCTCCCCCCACCCTTTCCCTACCAGTTTACCTTGCATATATATTTAGAATAAATGTATTGCTCATGAAAGATGTGTATATTCACTTGGGTTTTCTAAAAAGGGCCCATAGGGAGACACTGATAGATATCTCTGGAATCTTGCCCACTCCTCTTCAAGGGACATTTTGAATCCTGCCTGGAAGGAAACAAGACATCACAAGGCAGACTGCTCTGTTCTTCCCTGAGAGGGGAGTCCTGGGGTGTACCTGACTAGAATTAAACCTATTTAACCCCCTAAATATTGCTGGTCTAGGGACATGAGTACTTTTAGTTTCAAAAGCAACAAAGCTGCTGGTTTTCCTGATTGATAACCCTTAAAAGGAAAGGGGTAATCCTGAGCTCTCACTTGTAGGCTTCACTCCTTCATAGCAAATTCTAATTAAACAGAAGACTATGAAAAAGTGGGTACTATGTAAATCTGGTGATCCATAAAGAGAACAAACAGGAGCCAGAACAGTTATACAGATAAGAATATACCAGAAAGTGGACAATGTGAATGAGCTTTCCCATTGGAGATGTTAGATCAGTCAAGAGAGAAGCCCCAATCTCAATGGACAAGAAATTCTCTGAAAGTCTCTGGGGAGGCAAGGTGGAAATCAGAAACATGTTGAAGACCCACCTCCTCTACATGTCAACTGCTTCTTGAAGTCTTCTCTCTCTCTCTCTCTCTCTCTCTCTCTCTCTCTCTCTCTCTCTCTCTTTCTCTGAAGAGTCTAGAACAACATAAGTCTCTCTTGAAGCAGAAATAAAGAATCTCTCTCCTTTCCAAAGCTCTTAAACCAACTCTGCCCCTCAGACAGACACAGAGTGTTGAATCATCATTCTCTCTACCAGTTAGGAGAGTCCTAGAACCTGGACTACATGTGTATATGTTATTCATGTTGTCTGCCCCTATAGAATAAAAGTTCCTTAAAGGACTATTTAATTAAAATTTTTTTTTTGTATCTACAATGCCTGGCTCAATAAATGCTTGTTGGTCTTATAGGTTATGTAAATGGTTCCATGCCAACTTGGAAGTTAGTCTCTAGTTCAATATTCCCAGAGATCTGTGTGTAGCAAAGAGTGAGCCTTGCATGGAGAGGGGAGCCCATGTATGGAAAGGACTGTTATGTGGTTTGAATGGAGGCAAAAAAGACATCTCTAGACTCTTCTCCACCCTCTCTTCTCAAAGGGGAACTTTCATTTTTGTCAGGAGTGGAAGCAGGAGATTGCCTTGGAGGCCAGCAGTCTGCTTTCCTCTGAGAGAGGCAGGTACAGGACTAGAAGTGTATCTGTCTGCTCCCTTAAATACTGTTTGTCTAGAGAATATCATTGGGTTCCATCTAATTTCTGATTGCTTTGTCATTTCTAGGGGAAGCAGGATTCCAAGCTCTATATCCAAAACTTAACCCCTTTCCTACAAAACACCAATTCCACAATCAATACACATAGCAAATAACAAAGAAGCCCGCTTATCCAAATCATAGCAAAACAGAAATCAGCAAAGGTATATACAAAGGAGAATTGCCAGACAATACAGAGTGAAGGGGCTCTCCCTTTAGGAGCTAGGTTACTCAACCAAGAGAGAGTGTCTTGGAACTCACCTAAGGGGAAACCTCCCAAAGTCTCCAGTGTAGCAAGCTGGGAATAGTAACATGATGAAGACTTCCAGTTCCTCTCATGTTTTTTTCTTCAGAGTCTTTGAATTCAGTAGCCTGAAGTGGGGTTTGCCTCTTCTATCTTCTCTCTGGAAGCTAGAAGCCAGGATGGACCAGAGGATGATTGTCCCTAAAGAGTTCTAAAGGGGCACTCAAATGGGGACTTTCACTTGGAAAGTCCTGAAAGGGATTGGCTAATGCTGGCGCTCTCTGGCTTCTCACCAAGTCCATCCCACCATTCATGCAGAGCTGGGCAATCATCACCACCAATAAGGAGAGAGTCCTATACTAAAGGGCCTTAGGACAGGGGTAACGCACCATTTAGCATTTTTATTAATGTCCTGGATAATGCCATAGGTGACATAAATATAACGTTTTCAAATGACACAAAGCTAAGGGCAACAGCTAACGTCATGACAATCAGGATCCAGAAATTATCTTGATTAGCCAAGACATTAGGCTGAACCTAAGAAGATAAAATTTGAGATGGATAAATGTAAAGTCTTATGCTTGGGCTCAAAAAAAAATCTAATTCAATACCTGGGCCCAAGGAGGAAGGCCACGGGTAAGGGAACAAGCATTTATTATGTGCTGAGCACTAGGTTTAGTACTTCACAATTTACAAATACTGTCTCACTAACTGTGAATAACAGCTCCTTGTTTCTATTTCTGTAATCCTTGATTCTCTGTGAATCTTAGAAGTGATCCTGTATTGACTCTGTATTCAGCCATAGTTTTGGCCTTTCCTGGGTGTAGTGGAAGAAAACTGAGTTCAGAAGACCTGGGCTCTAATCTACCTCTGCTGTTGACTAGCTGTGTGATTTAGGCAAATCCATTTACATCTCAGGGAACATTTCCTTCCCTGCCTTGCCTCGTTCACGGGGCTAACATGAAGACTCCATGAGATTTCCACAACTATCCCCTCCCAATGGAGGTCTGGCACATGCACAGACCCTATCAGTTTGCTCAGTTGATGCAGAGCTCCAAGGTGGAGAGCACCCAGAAGCTGCTTCTGGAGGTTTCATGACGAGTGTTTTGGAGAGACAGTAGAGCTTGGGTAGACATTCTTTAACTGGTTCTGGTTCACTAACCACAAGGTTCAGAGTAGTCTTTTTTATTTTCTTTTCTTTTTTTTTTTTAAAGCAATTGGGGTTAAGTAACTTGCTCAAGGTTACACGGCTAGTCATTATTTATGCGTGGGTGCTCATTTTCTGAGGCCGGATCTGATCTCGGGTCATCCAAACTCGAGGCCGGCGCTCTTACTCACTGCACCACCTAGCCGCCCCTTTAGGGCAATTGGGGTTAAGTAACTTGCCCAAGGTTACACGGCCAGGTTTTTGTTTGTATGGATTAAGTGTCAGAGGCCGGCTCCGAACTCAGGTCCTTCTGATTCCAGGGCCCGCGCTCTATTCACTGCGCCACCTAGCCGCCCCGAGTACTCTTTTTTTCAATCAGCTGCAAAGCTAGAACTATCAGTATCTTCAACACCAGCCCATTCTTTGCTTTATTCTCCTCAAAGCACTATACAAATGTAATCTATCGCTTACTCTTCTCTCTCTAGACCCCTTTCTAGACCCCCCTCACCTCTCTGTCTTTTCTCTTTTTGAGTGTTTTCCTGCCTAATTCTGCTCTTGTTCTTTGCAAGTTTCTATGCAGGACTCTCCCTCTTCTCTCTCTCTCTCAGGAGACATCTTTACATTCTGGCTTCCCACCTCATCATTCTTCAGAAATGGCTCTCTTCAAAGTTACTAATGACCTCCAAGTTGCTAGGTCCAATGGCCTTTTGTCAGTACTTTCTCCTTGACTTCTCTGCAGCCGCTGATGCTGCTGATACTCTCTTCTCTCTAGGTTTTGGGGCACCACTGCCCCCTGATTCTCCTCTAACGTATCTGACCTTTCCTCCTCTGTTTCCTGTATTCATCCAGGTCAAAGTCTTTAACTCAACGTGTCCCACAGAGCTCAGTCTTGGGCCCTATCCTCTTCTCCCCCATACTGTCCTTGGATTTGAAAAAAAGAATGTCACAATTGTTTTTACATGTAATTGGGGGGAAAATAAAACATTAAATATACTACACTTGGAGGTCTTATCAGTTAATTATCATCTCCATGCTGATTCTCAAATCTACCTAATGCTTCATAAATCTCTCTGCCAACCTCCAATCTCACATCACCAACTGTCTTTCAGACATCTTTCTCCCTAAAGCCTCCCCCTCTCCTACCTCCCCCATTACTATAGAGGATGCCACCAGTTACACCCAGTTACCCAGGCTCACATCCTAGGAGTTATTCTCTCATCCCCCAAACCCAGTCTCTTGCCAAGGCCAGCTGATTCCCCCTTTGCTATATCCCCTCTTTCTTCTGACACTGCCACCACCCTAGTGAGACCCTCATCACCTCCCACTGGGACTTCTGGTAGTAGAGCTGCCTGCTTCAAGTCTCCCCACCCCAGTCCACTCCATTCAGCTGCCAAACTGATTTTCCTAAAGCACAGGTCCAACCATATCACACTATACTCAATGGATCCCTATAACCTCCATGATCAAATACAACATTTTCTTTTTGGTGTTCAAAGCCCATCATAATTGAAATGACTTAGATGGTTTTCATTTTCTTTACCCGCCTTCGGGATTTTTAAAATCCAGATATCCCTGAAAGAAAAATCCCTCCTGGAACCCCACACTGGTGATATTGACTTGGTTACCACAACAGAAGTTTTTATCATTATGATCAATAAAGTCAAACAACCTGCATCTCGCTATAAATTTTCTAGTGGGAATAATTTTGCCATTTGCCCTTTGCCAAGGGACAAAAGCATAGGATGTTAAGAGATAGAGGGGGCTTTAGAGGACCTCTAGGCCAATCCACTAACTCTTCACTGGTCCATCCACACTTGAGACAAAGTGACCTTCTCTTCTTCCAGGGGCCCTTGGATGTCCCCCATCCACTGCCTAAATCTGCAGATAATCTGGCTACATCCTTGAGCTAGCACTAAGCAAACAGCTAAGGATGAAAGGGAAAGAGTTGGGTTTGAGAAGGTCCAGAGGCCTAACAGTTCTGCCTCAGCTGGCCTCAATATCCTGCAGCTCTTACACTTAGGAAGCAGGCATTTTTAGACATCCAGAGAGGCCGTGAACCATTTAAAAGTCCTGAACCATTAAAAAAAATGAATATACATGAAAACAAAATAAGTCCTTACCCTTCTAAAGTGAGAAAGCATTTGAATTTTTAAAAACTTTAACAAAACCCTTTTTCTGTGCAGATGCACTATTGAAGGGGAAATTTAGCTTTTGCATAATGTCCCAGCTGATATCAAGTATAATGAAACCTTTCAAACTCACTTGCCAAGTAGCCAGATTATGATGGTTAATTATCTGTTCAATTCGGGGTTCCTTTTAAATTTGAGGCCTAGGCTGCCAAGACCCTCTGCCTCCCCTCCCCATCTTTGGCCTTGCCAGCAAGTCAAGAACATAGGAAAAATAAATTCTACCTTTTGACCAGGCTGGGCTCCCTATCTCTTCCTCATCTTGAACAGGGCAGGAAATTCAGCTTTATTAGTCGGTCACAGGGAGAACTTTGTCCATGGTCACTTAAACATAAAACGTTAACATTAGAGTCTTAAGGTCATCTACTCCAGTGGTATCAAATGAGGGTCACTGAATTGTACATACGGATCCCTGCAGGCTATGTATTGACTTAGAAAACCATATATTAACATCTGATCTATTATATTTTTATTTATTTTGTCAAATTTTCCTGATTATATTTTAATCTGGTTCTAGCCATACTCAGGAGCATTAAGCACCAACAGGTGTGAGTTTGATGCCTTTGTTCCAGTCTGACCTCCCACCTGACACAAGAATTCAACCCCGATCAGATACTCATACAACCTTTGCAGGAAGAGCAGGTTAGAGAGTCATGAGCACTGGATTTGGAAGAAAAGGCCTGGCTCTATTGCTTACTGTCTGTGTGACCTTGGGCTAACCAATCCCTTAAATCACAGGCCGGCAGGCTCCTCACCTGTAAAATGAGAATCTCAGAGGGTCCTTTCAACACTCAATCAATGATTCCAGGCACATCTCCTGTGACTTTTTGAAGATGGCCTGTTGTACTTTTAAAGAGCTCCAAAGGTCAGAAGTCTTTCTGGTGTAGAGCCTGTACCTGCTTCACTATAACTTTCAGAACACAGCTTTTCAGCCTTCTCTAGCCTCCATCATCCACCAAACCTTCCCCTTCCTTTCATTCCCTCAGCTTCTAAAACCTCACTTCCTCCAGGAGGTCTTTTCATGAAGCTGTATCAGTCGATCACCCTATTGTACCATTCACTGTACCTGTGACTTCCCAGACTTGCATTCCCTGGTTACTCCAGCATAAGTACTGATTCTCCCTATTAAAATGTGATCTTCTAGAGGATAGAGATGGTCTTGTTTTTGCATTTCTATCCCCATTGCTTAGCACAGTACCTGCCATACAGTAGACAGCTAGTGAGAGCTCTCCTCTCTCTCTCTCTCTCTCTCTCTCTCTCTCTCTCTCTCTCTCTCTCTCTCTCTCAAATTTATTTCTTTATTTTTAGTTTTCAACATTTACTTCCATAAGACTTTGAGTTCAAAATTTTCTGCCTATCTCTCCCCTTCCCCCACCCAGCGACAGTGTGTAATTTGATAGTGGCTCTCCATATATTCATATTAAACCTACTTTCACATTATTCATGTTGTAAAGAAGAATTAGGACCAATGAGAGAAACCATGAGAAAGAAATGAGAGAGAGAGAGAGAGAGAGAGAGAGAGAGAGAGAGAGAGAGAGAGAGAACAGCTCTTTTCCCTTTTGTTTAGTCAAAAATGAATGAATGAGTCAGAAATTCATATATTGGGTAATTCCTTTTGTGACTTAGTCAAAAGAGAAATTATAAATTTCACTTTCCCCATCCTGTTGATCCATCAAACTCCCCTGCCTCTCATTACCAATGAACTCAGTGCCCTTACAATATACATCACAATATTAAATCTTGCCTTAAGTGATCTCATTCTGGGAAGTCCTAAAATTATACAACTTTAGAGTGAGAAAGGACCTTCAAGATAATACTATTAACAACAAACCTTCTCTCCTGTGTTAAGAATAGGAACCATCATGGAGGAATATGAGAGAAGTGTTGTTGTTAGTATTATCTTGAAGGTCCCTTCTTGCTCTAACATTTTATATTTTTTTTAATAATTTATTATTGCAACAGCTCAAGTTCCATGCAAGACTCTCTGTAATGCCCAAAGTCTTGGAGCCCTTTAGCCTCCATGTTCCAATAGGGTACCTCAGCTCCACCAGCCTCTTCTCTCCCTTCCATTACTTTTGTCAGCCAACTAAGATATTATATGTAAAGAGCTTTGCAATCTTAAAAGCTCTCTATAAACATTAGCTATTAGAATTAGTGGTAGTATTGTCAGGGGCAACAGCTCCTTACTTATCTCCCTCCCATCCATTAAATGTATTTCAGATGTGGTTCTCTCACAGTCCATAGGGCTAGACAGCAACATTCAGTCTGTGTATATTAGATCTAGCCCTACACACCCCTAAAAGTATGATCAATCTACATTTCAAAATAAATACTGTGTTATTTATCCCAATTCTACTGTATCACCACAACTTCTTAGCTCTGTTCTCATTCCCCTTGCTTAAAATATATAAAGTGAAAGTTGCCTTTTAAAAGTCTACATGTCTGGTCATCTCTAAGCAGTGACTCCAGCATTGCCAAGCATTAAGGAAGGTACCCTGGATTTGGAGTCAGAGGATCTGGATTGGAAATGAGGCTCTGATACTTACTATTCCTTGGGCAAGTTACTTAACTATTCTGGGCATCAGTTTCCCCATTCTTATAATGAGGCAGTTGGATTTGATGATCTCCAAAATCCATTCCAGCTCTAAATCCTATGATCCTACTTTGTCCCTGTTCCCTAATAATTCCGTGGAAAACAAAGCTTAAATCTGTCCTCTCTAAGCCATTGCTGGTATGGCTTAATCCCATTATCCCCAGGGCATTCACAGGTGAATACCTCCATTATGTGAAACACTGTTCAGGACAAGTTGACCAGATGGCCAGATAGTGATTTACAAGCCGAAAATGTCTCTTTTTAGTAGATCTACTTTATAATTTTAGTTTCAATTCACGTTCCCCATAATTTTCAGCTTTATATATTCCCAAACATCTCTCTAAATAGGACATTTTTGTTTGTAGGGGTTCCACAATGAATACACAGAGCAATTAGCAAGGAAACCCACTTATCCAAGTTGATAGAAAAATAGAAATCAGAGAAGATTTACATGAGGGAATATATACTATACAATACAGATGGAAAAAGCTCTCCCATTAGGAACTAAATAAGAGCTCAACTAGGAGAGAGAGTCCCATACCTCCCTTACAAGGAAGTTCTCCAAAGTCTCTAATTTAGCAAGCTAGGGATAGGAATATTATGAAGGTTGCCAAGTCCTGTCACACTGACTTCTTCCCAGAGCCTTTTTCTCCCTTCAGCAACCTGGATTGGATTTGGCATTATCTTCTCTCTTAAAGATGGCAACCAAGAGACCCTGAAGAGACTCAAGTGACTGATGAGACAGAAGAGATCTCTGCTCTCCTCCTCTGCTCTACCCCTTTTATAGGTATTGAACATTAATCTCCACCAATGAGGAAAGAGTCCTATACCAATGGCCTTTGGAGTTCAGGTTACCCAAATATGACCTCAGTTGATCTACACAACAACCCTGGGAGGTACCAGTGCTAGTATTAGGCCCATTTTATAGTTGCAGAAATGGAGGCCAACAGAGTTTCATTGATTTGCCCAGAGTCACATAGGTAGTAAATGTTTGAGATTGCATTTGATTTGGGTCTTTTTGAATCTAAGTCCAGTTATTCTATGGACCACCTAGTTGCCTCTGTAAGAAGCAGGTCAATGGGGCTGGAGCCAAGATGGTGGAGTAGAAACAGATCATCCAAGCAACTCTGCCCCCAGATTCCCCCCAAACTATGTAAAAGGGGACTCTGAACAATTTCTGGAGCCCCAGCACCCACAGAACAACACAGAGAAGCTAACCTCCCGCTGAGGACAGCCCGGCAGCCTTGCAGGAAGGACCAGCGCAGCAGTCTGGGAGCTGGCAGCGCACAGAGCGCAGGGAGCCGAGCCAAGCAGAGCCCAGGTCTGCGTGAGCCGAAGTTTTAGCCCCAGGGCGGCAGGGCCAACGGCTGGCTGGAGGAACCCCAGAACATCAGTAGCTGTGGCGATTCCAGAATTATCAACATAGACATGCCTAGGACAAAGTGAGAGGTTAGTGTCCTATGGACTTTGGGACCTGTATTTGGGGAGTGCGTTGGCTCCCTCCCCTGGGGGCTAGAAGCCTCTGAGGAGACATGCCATTTTGTAGTTTTTCAGAGGCAGCTCCAGCTCTTGGCCTGCGAATTGTAGGGAGATCCAGCGAATTGTAGGTGGGTAATCGCTCTTGCTTTAACCTCCCTGGATCTGGATTGTGATCTAGGGTGGAAGTTGTGGGTGGGTTTACAGCTTGCCAGAAATGGAAGTTGCCCCCCTACACGTTCGGGACGAAAATTCCTCTATCTGGTCTTAAAGCCATAGTGTGGCAACAAGCCCAAAAGTCAAGTAATTAAGTGGCAACATGCCAAGGCAATGGAAACAGGAAAATGCAACCCTAGACTTCTATTTTGGGGGCATAGAGCGGGAAAAGGACTGTGAGGTCAGAAGTCCTGCTCCAAAAGCCCCAGGGGAAAACATGAGTGGGCTGCAGGCCATAGAGGACCTTAAGAAGGACTTTAAAAATCAAATAAGAGAAGTGGAGGAAAAATTGGAAAGAGAAATGAGAAGTATGGAAAGCAGGAAAAGTATGAAATGAGGGTCAACAGCCTGACTGAGGAAAACAACACCTTAAAAAATAGACTAACTCAAATGGCAAAGGAGGCCCAAAAGGGCAATGAGGAGAAGAATGCCTTAAAAGTCGAATTTGCCAGATGGAAAAAGAATCTCAAAAGTTCACTGAGGAGATTCATTCCTTCAGAGTTAGACTGGAGCAAATGGAAGCTAATGACTTTATGAGAAATCAAGATGCTGTTAAGCAGATCCAAACAAACAACAGATTAGAAGGCAATGTGAAATATCTCATGGGAAAAACCACTGACCTGGAAAATAGATCCAGGAGAGATAATTTAAAAATTATTGATACTACAAGCAGCCAGGAAGAAACAATTTCAATATTGTGGAAACACAATCAGAATAGCCCAGGATCTGGCAGCTTCTACACTGAGGGATCGAAGGGCATGGAATATGATATTCCAGAGGGCAAAAGAACTGAGAATGAACCCAAGGGTCACCTACCCAGCAAAACCGAGTATTTTGTTTCAGGGGAAAATATGGTCATTCAGTGGAATAGAGGACTTTCAAGCATTCTTGAGGAAAAAACCAGAATTGAATAGAAAATTTGACATCCAGACACAAGAAGCAAGAGATGCCTGAGAAGGTAATCAGGAAAATCAAAAGGAACTTATCAAAGTTGATCTATTTACATTCCTATATGGAAAAGCAATAACTGTGACTGATCATATCTTTCTCACTATGAAAATAATGGAAGAAGGGTACGTGGTCATATGAATACATATGTGAATGTGTGTGTATATGGTTACAGTTATATATGGATAGAGGGCATAGGTTGAATTTGTTAGGAAGGGAGAATACTCAAAGGATGAAATGATGAGGTGAGAGAGGAAAGTGGGAAGAGGAGATGGGGAGAGACAGGGTAGTGTAAACTATCTCATGTAGAAGAAGCAAGGGGAAGTGGTTGCAGGGGAGGGGAAGAATAGGAAGGAAAAAAAAGGCAAAACCACATTCTCATTGAATTTGGTTCAGGGAGAGAATGACATACATACTAAATGGGATATCTCAACCTGCAGCAGAATAGGGGGAAGGGGGATGAGAGGAGGGATGGTAGATGGGAGGGCATCCTTGGGGGTAGGGGAGGTTGGAAGTACCCACTATAGAAGAGGGACAGGATCATGTAGGGAATGGACCAGGTGGGGGTGGGATGAGTGGGAGGGAATTATAAGCAGCCTTGTACAATATATCTACTATGATAATGTTTTGCATAGCTAGACATGTACAACATATACTGAATTACTTATCTCCCCAGAGGGAATGGGTGACAAGGGAGGAAGGAAATGGATCTGAAATTCGAGGTCTTAACATTAAATGTTTCAAATTATATATATATATATATATATATATATATATATATATATATATATATATATATATATATATATATATATATATATATATATATAAATAAAAGAAGCAGGTCAATGAACTCTAGGACAGAGATTACATTAATACCCTTGTTGCTAGCCAATCATCTACATAAAATTCCCAGAGGAATGTGGGAGGTGAAACTGAATGAATTGAAAATAAGCATTCTAAGGCAACATGGAGGGCTTTACTTGGGGAAGAGGGTTTGAGTCAGGAAGAATTTAGAGAATAAAGGTTAGACTTTTCTCAACTTCAACCTGGAGGGAACAAACCACCTCCAAGTGGAGATTCTGAGGAGTTCATGGGAATATGTTTATGCTAACCATAAACTAAGGGGTCCTTGCTGAAGAGAGTATGGTACTTCCAGCCAAGCCAATGGCTAAAGGTAGAAAAAGACTGTAGTTGCTCGTCAGAAAACAACTTTGAGAAGGCAACAGAGGCATCCATTTAAGGAAGATGTGGTGCCCTTAAGAACTCAGTGGCCAAGCTATCTGCTCTGCCCAGCAACAGAATGGCCTGCCCAGCCCAGCTGGTGTCCACTGTCTAGTGGCAGCACAGCCTGCCCAGCACTGTTGGGCAGTTCTTGCCATTGGCTACCTGGCCCAGGTACCAAGTGACCTGTCTTGTCCATCTCAGCACATCCAGGAAGATCAGGCCCTGTTTAGCTGCTGGTGCCTTGGAAACATGGTGTCAGGAGAAGAGCCAGCCCAGTTAAAGAACAGTATGACTTGTCTTGCAGTAAATATCATGAAGACCATTGAAAGTATATTTGTGGGTCCACTAAGTTACACAGTGAATAGAGCAGTGGCCCTGGAGTCAGGAGGACCTGAGTTCAAATCTGGATTCAGACACTTAACACAAAAACTAGCTGTGTGACCTTGGGCAAGTCACTTAACCCCAATTGTCCTACCTTCCCCCTCCAAATAGCAAAAAAAAAAATCCTTAAAAAAAACAAAGTATGTTGTGGCCCTGAGGTTCTAGAGTTCTTAGTTGCCTTGGCTACATGTGTTCTGAATCGATAATTAACTTATGAAATTATAAGTTTATGAAATGGGGTCAGGCATGCCTGTTTTTTGGGTACTCATCTGGAAAGATCAGAAAGATTATAACTGGCAGCAGGAAATGGGATAGCAATCATACTTTAATTAAACACAGAGGTGATGGGGGCAAAGAGCACATCAAGGCAGAGGCAAATAATGAAAGGGGTACAGAGGCAGATGGCATGGGAATAGGGGATGGAATCACGGAAGAAGGCAGGCAGCATGGGGAAGAAGATGGGGAGAGGGAGAGAGTATCATTCACATGCCCATGGATTAGAGTTGGGAGCATTCAGCAGCATGGAGCTAACAGAGATGGAAGAAAGCTGGAAGGTGGCATGGGGAGGGGGGCAAGAGTTTGAGGTCTGGTTTTTATAGGGTTCTGGTGGAGATAGATAAACTCCTATCATTCCACCTTGGGGTGAATTCATTAACGTGTCCCAGTCACCTCAAAGTTATAGGCAAAACTTTGAAGTTAATGTGTTCACATCATCTCAAAGTGAACAGCCCTTTTTGATGTGTAGCTGGTCTGGAGCTGTGAAGGTCTGGGTTTTGTCTGGATTGGTGTGTCAGAGGACCAAGAATCCCGACAGCAGTGCCAAGATGGCTTCTGCTGATTCCACACATATTAGTACAATGTGAATTTTGGTTACTATGTGATGTAATTTGCAATTTACACCCCTTTGATCTGTGGGACAGTTTGTACATGATTTCCAGGTTCCCATTTACAATCTTATTTCTTGCTATTGTCCCTTTATACTGGCTACTTACAAACTTACCAATCTCCAGTTGTCCTGATCCGTATCTGGCCACTGGACCCAGACGGCTTTGGAGAAGAAAGTGAGGCTGGTGACTTTGCACAGTCCTCCCTCACTCAAATCCAATTCAATTGCATGCCATGTCATCATGTCGCTGATTTCATGGCCCTCGTCAAGAATGAGGCCAAACCACAATTTATTATATTGGCTAGTGGACAGAGGGCATGGCCAGGTGGACCAGAAAAACATCACATTTGAACCACAGTTCCCACAACTATGGTTCACCCCCACTATATTGTGCCCATTCTTCTCTACCTCTTAGACTGAGTATATTTGTGGAAAATTGTGCCCCTGGTGTTACAGGAAATATTATGTAACTACTACGTCTGCTATTCCATTTGCTAAGGAACTAAATCTACTGACTAATTGTTGAGAAGCACAACAGTGTGAGCTCATGAGCTAGTGTTTAGGAGGATGACCTCCTACAGGGTTGCCACTAGAACTCTAAAAGTGATAGCAGTCACCACCCTGAGGACCTAGCCTATTAGTGGCATTGAGGGTTAGACAAGCAAGCCCTGAGAGGGTCTTACAAAATAAACTGACAGGTAGGCTGGCACTCAAAATGTCAACCTGAAGAGTGTGTATAAGGGCAAAAGAAAAGATCTGGACAAAGTCTTGTAAGAAATTTTAAAGAGAATTTGTGGCTACAAGGATCAGGGGAGACATCTTGGAGGAGGTGGCATCTAAACTAGGCCTTGAAAGAAAAGAAGAATTTCAGCAGGGAGAGAGATGAGGGAGTGCATTGTTTAGAAATTACTTCTCAACAGATGGATCTCAAGATCACTTTTGAGATCTCCATGGAAATTCTGGAAGTGGCCCATTCTAATAGCAATAATGATTGCTTGGGGCAGCTAGGTGGCACGGTGAATACAGCACTGACCTTGGAGTCAGGACAACCTGAGTTCAAATCTAGCCATTTAACACTTACTAGCTGTGTGACCTTGGTCAAGTCACTTAACCCCAATTGCCCTGCCTTCTCCCCTCCAAAAAGCAAAAAACAAACAAACAAATAATGATTGCTCCATTTCTGAACAGAACTTTGAAAAACATTTTCCACACAACAATCCTATATATTTGTAACAGCAAGTAGAGTTGACTAATGCCTATTTACTTGAGCCTTTAAGGAACTGTTAGATTGTGATGGAAAGTTCAACCCCTCCTTTTCCTAAGGGAAAGGGGAAGAGTAGGAGGCAATGATGTCAGAAGCTGAGAGAAGATGGGAGATCCTAGGGAGAAAGGAAAGGGATTATATGAACCTAGACATAGAACAAGCACAGTGCTCCTTTGGTACAGGCTGCATCTGGTATGCAAGGTACCATAAGGGACCTATCCCCTTTTTCTTAGTTCATCTTATGCAAGCTTTAAAAAATGGAAGCAATCCTCCAAATGGAGTTTACTAAAGAGAAAAGTCACAGCCTAGAAAGAAGGGTACTGCTCATATCAGGTGGGGACCCCCGAGAGGCACACATGGCCCTCTAGGTCCTCAAGTGCAGCCTTTCAACTGAATCTAAACTTCACAGAACAGGTTCCCCACCCCTGAAGTACTTCTCAATCAAATACCTTTCATCTACCACCTCCAGGTCCATGGCACCACAATGACTACAACCTGAGTTATCATCCCTGACTTACAGATGGGGAGACTGAGAAGGGAAGGCTTTGTCCTATCTGCTTACCTAGAAAGTATCAGAGACAAGACTCAAGTTCAGCCTCTGAATTCTAAGTGCAGTGACCTTTCTGTCGTGTCACCCTGCCTCTCATTTCATTTGCTCACAGCCTGGTTCTTCCTGAAGACCTTCAGAAACCTGGCTAGCCTTCTGTTCACAACTGCTTTGGCTCAGTCTTTTTAAGAATGAGACCTAGACAGGGTGGCCTTTCAGGTTTTCACCTACCCCTGTGATTATTGACAGACTTCAATTTAACATGAGAAAAGACTCACTAACAATGTGCTTGTGAGATACTGAGCTCTCCATCACTAGAAATGTTCAAATAGATGCCCAGTAACCACTTGTTGGAAATAGTGTAGGGAGGTTAAACCAGCAGATCAGTTACCACTGATGAAGCAATGGCGAATTTCCCCATCCAGTGTTATTTGTGTACAAGTTGTCATCTGCTGAGAGAAGGAAAAAGTTGGTTTTTGTTTTTTATCAGAATTATTTCAGTGTCTTGCAGCTTCAGGCCACTCTTACATCTGGGGTGGTATAAATTATATATGAAGACTCACAGGCTATTAGGGCTCCCAAACACTAGAAATGATTTTCCCCTTCTCTTTTTGGATGATTAGGCCTTTGCCACAAATGGGCATCATGGCTAAGATGTAAAAATAGAACATTGTGTCAAAAGGGCATTGTTTGACCTTAGTAAAAATTGTGTCTTTCCTAAGTTGTATTCTCTTTGTTTTCCTAATTGCCTTTCAGACCTTTAGAACTCTTATTATCTGCCATCCAGAAGCCATTACTAAGCTGTTCACTAGCCTAACCAAGAGTGGATGAAGTCAGGGAAATTGCTCCATGAACTATCTTTCATCATAAGTGAAGGACATGAAACCTATATGAGCTATGCTTCAAGGTCCTAACATGCCTGGAAAATACTGGGAAAAGGAAACAGAAAGGGTCTGTATTGTTGTTTCAGAGGTAGTGATGTCGTTGGAAGGTCCTACCCCTAGAGGAAAAGGAGTCTTAGCTTGTTTTGGGTCATGTATCCCTTTGGCAGTCTGGTGAAGCCCATGGGCCCCTTATCAGAAGAATGCTTTTAGAGATATAAAACAAAATAAATATAATTACAAAAGAAATGAATTATGCTGAAATACAGCTATCAAAATACTTTTTTTTTTCTAAGTTCACAGATCCCAGGTTAAGAATCCCTGATCTGGGGCAGCTAGGTGGCTCAGTGAGGAGAGCACCGGCCCTGGAGTCAGGAGGACCTGGGTTTGGATCCAGCCTCAGACAGTTGACACAAAAATAAACTAGCCGTGTGACCTTGGGCAAGCCATTTAACCCCAACTAACCTACCCCCTCCAGAAAGTAAAAAAAAAAAATCCTTGACCTAGAGCAAATTGTAGGAAATTGTTTTGAGACAGAGTCTAGAGTAACTGCATCGAATATCTATTATTAATTTTCCAGAGGGTAGGACAGGAAGAAGACCCAACTTCACAAAGCATTCTTAGTCAGTAACTGTGCCCCACCACTACAATGCATCCATTGTATACCATCTGCCTGCAACTATTTACATGATTTTACAGTGATGTGACCCTGAATATCATGTCCATGATGATAGTGAGGGTGGTCTCATGGGATTGGGGGTAGGATTTGAGGAGGGTTTACTCCTGGAGATGGATGCATCCTGGATTTGATTTCCTTTGAGAAGACTTCTGACCAGTAATGGTCAGGTACTGTTTCTTCCTCCATCCCCAAATGAGGGATTCTTCTCTGTTACCTTCCATTCTTTAGTCAACCTAAGTCAAACTGTTTTTCCAACAGTAATTTCCAAGTCAAGTCAACAAACATTTAAGCACTTAATATGTGCCTCCCACTATGAAAGTGCTGGGGGTACAAAGGAAGTGAAAAACAGTCCCTTCCCTCGAGAAGCTCACATTCTAATGGCAGATAAACATGCAAGTGACTATGAGAGACAAATATTTATACAGACAGATAGACAAATAGAGGTAGATAGATGATAGAAAGAAAGAACAAATGGTAGATGGATAGATAACAGAAAGATAGAAAGGCAGATAGATAAATAGATGATAAAATGAACAGTAGATAGATGATAAAAGGTAGACAAATGATAGATAGATAGATGGACAGAGTAATTTGTAGGTAATCTCAGAAAGAAGGCACCAACTTTGAAGGGAGCTGGGAAAGGCTTTTTGGTGAAGAGAAGATTCTAGCTGAGATTTGAAGATAGCAGGGAGGCAGTGACAAAAGGGAAAGTATTCTAAGTATAAAGGACAGGCAGTGAAAATGTCCAGAATTGGGAGATAGAGAGTCTTGTGCAAGGAACTGTAAGGAGAAAAATATCAGTGGATCAGAAAGTACATAGAGGAGCAGAGAGGAGAGTGTAAGAAGAATGAAAAGGTAGGGAGAGGGCAGGTTATGAAGGAATTTAAAAGCCAAACAGATTTTATATTTGATCCTGCAAGTAATAGAAAGCCACTGGTGTTTACTGAAAAGGGGGGTGACAAGGTCAAACCTATACTTTAGGAAGATCAGTTTGATAACTGAATAAAGGGCAGTCTGGAATGGGAAGAGATTTGAGGCCAAGACAAACCAAAAGGCTATTGCAATAGTTCTTGTGTGAGGTGATAAAGACCTGTCCCACGATAGTGGCAATGTCAAGGGGAAAATATAAAAGAGATACAAGGACTTGCAAAGAGATTGTATATAGGGTGTGCATGTGGTGGGGGAAAGTTAAAGAGAATGAGAAATCTAGAATGATAGTAGGTTGTGATTCTGAGGGACTGGGAAGGTTGTTTTACCCTTGACAGTAATAAGGAAGTTAGAAAGAGAGGAGAGTTTTAGGGGAAAGATACTGAGTTTCATTTTAGAGATGTTGAGTTTGAGACTTCTATGGGACATCCTATTAAAAGATGTCCAACAGGCAGATGTGAGAAGGGAGGTCAGGAGAAAGGCTAAGGGCTGGGGGGTGGGGGGGGGGCGAACCTGCAGCCTCGATGCTACATGTGGCCCTCTAGGTCCTCAAGTGTGGCCCTCTATATCCTCAAGTGTGGCCCTTTTACTGAAAGTCCTAGAGGGCCACATGTGGCCTTGAGGCCTCAGGTTCCCCATCCCTGAGAATCCCCAGCATAGAGATGATAACTGAATACATGGGAACTGGTGAGATCACCAAGAAAATAATATGGAAAGAGAAAAGAGACCAGGACAGAGCTTTGGGAGATACCCAGAGTAAGTGGGCATAGCATGGATTCGGGTACAACAAAAGAGACTTAGGGAGCAGCTGACAGACAGGAGAACAAGGAGAGAGCAGTGTTGTGAAGGGTGATCAACAGTGTCAAAAACTGCAGGGAGGTCAAAGATTCTCTTTGGATGATTAGGCCTTTTTTCATAAATGGCATCATGACTGGGATCTAAAAACAGAACACTGTGGAAAGAGGGCATTGTTTGACCTAATTAAAAATCCATGTCCTTTGTCAATTTTATTTTCTTACTTTCAGAATTGAGACAGAAAGAGACTGAAGATTAATAAGAGAATGGGGATGACAGAGAAGGTGACCTACTGGTGAAAATGAGGAATGGGATCACTTGTGCATGTAGAGGAGTTTGCCTTAGCAAAGAAAAGGGTTACCTCTTCATGTGTGACGGGAGTGAAGGAATAGTGGCAGAAAGCATCAAACTTCTGCAATGCTGAGAAAATCCTTCTGTCTTCACAATTTACATAATTTCCTGCTTCTTTTCCCCTTATATTTTCCTCTAAAACAGAGATGGGATGGGGGAAGAATTATGTTTTACTGACATCTTTGGTAACTTTCATTCATCACTGTGATAATCATCCCTATGTACTAAAGAACAGTGAATCCTCCCAGATTTACACACCAATTAGTTGTAAAGTAAGTAGTCATGTAGATTAACTTTTTTTATTTCTTCAACATTTTAGTGCTCAGAGTTAAAAGGTAGTCACCCTTTTTTTTTATTTGAGAGAGCAAAGTAGGGTAATTGGGGTTAAGTGACTTGCCCAAGGTCGCACGGCTAGTTTTGTGTTAAGTATCTGAGGCCAGATTTGAATTCAGGTCCTCCTGACTCCAGGGCCAGTGCTCTATTCACTGCGCCACCTAGCCACCCCTAAAGACTATCTTAATGTTTATAAAAGAGGTAATGAGAGAGATATATTTTGCAAGTATAAAGGCAGTGGTCAGTCTGGATAATTGCCACATGCCACTTAAAGTTAGATAAGACTTTATGCCTTCATATCTTAACTAGGTGAGAACATATCTTAGTCAATCAACAAATGTTAATAGTCCTTGAAAACCACTGGAGTAACACTGAAAGGAAATTTGTTCCAGTTGGTTGAGGGACTTAGCAATGCTCTGGGGGCAATTGTCAAACTCCACAGGGATTGCAGCCAAACCAGATTAAATTTTATTTATTTATTTTTATTTTTTGCTTTTTTGGAGGGGGAAAGGGAGGGCAGTTGGGGTTAAGTGATTTATCTAAGGTCACATGGCTAGTATTAAGTGTCTGAGGCCAGATTCAGGTCCTCCTGACTCCAGGGCTGGTGCTCTATTCACTGCACAACCTAGCCGCCTCTCCAGATTAAAATTTAATTGGAGAATGTTTAACAAACAAAATAAAAAGTTCAATAGAACATTTGTTGGACATTTGTTGGACACCATTGCACTGGCTGATTGTATAAACCAGAAGCTAGTTCAGAAGATTTGGAGCAAGGAGTGAACTAGGAGAAAGTAGTCCTGTTAAACCCCTGAAATGTGATATGGAGGAGTACCCAGCAGGGGTGTTATATGGTCATATCATGAGAGATTATTTTGGATCTGGATTGGAGACAGTGAGATCAATTAAAAAGCTTTGTTGTTGCTGTTGTTGTCATGTCTGACTCTTCATGACTCCATTTGGAGTTTTCTTGACAAAGATACTGGAGTGGTTTTCCATTTAGCTCTAGCTCATTTTACAGATGAAAAACCGAGGCAATCAGGATTAAGTGATGTGCCCAGTGTCACACAGTTAGTATGTGTCTGAGACTAGATTTGAACTCAGGAAAACGAGTCTTCCTGACTCCAAGCCAAGCACTCTAGCCACTGCATCCCCTAGCTGTCATTAGGTGGATAGGGAAGAAGTAATAAGGCTTTGAATTAGGTTGGTAGCAGATATGAAGGTGTGGCTATCAATATAAAGCAGCACAGGAAGGTCAAGCAGGATTAGGATTGAGGAAAGACTGGGTTGAACAATTAAGAGGTCGTTGTTGACCTTGGAAAGTATAGTTTCAGTAGTTATGTGGGAAAATTTTTTTCTTAATTTTTCTTCTCCAAGTATAGATGTGTGGGGAAATAACCAAGAAAATGAATAATTCTATCCTCTCTACCTCTTGGGTCCTGGCCAATTTGTTAAGATCTTTAAAGGATATAAATGGTTGTCATTGCTGTTTGTCCTTCGTTCTCGAAGAAGATCATAACATCAGGAAGATGATGCCATGACGTGAAAGTGAACTGGACTTAAGTGAGAGAGGGCTGTGCAAAGTCACCAGCCTCACTTTTTCCTCTAGAACCAGCTGGATCCAGTGGCAAGATATAGATTAGGATGACTAGAGATGGCCCCAGCTGTCATTTTAGAACCAGCTCAAATTCTAGAAGCAGCCTTTCCCAACCGCTTTCACATCCTTTCCTCCATTGATTATCTCCAGTGTATTTCGCATGGATCTTGCTTGTCTATGCAGAGCTGTTTTCCCATTCACCCTCTCCCATTAGCCTTCTTGACAGCAAGGACTGTCTTTTACCTTTCTTCATCTCCCCATGGATTAGGCTTGATAAACAAAGTAGGTACTTAATATATGAATTACTGATGGGTCAACGGATGGAATGGGCTTATATTTTCCTTTTATTTGCTACCTCGGGGAATGTTTATTAACACAAGGTTTCTGGTGAAATAGGAGTTAAACTGCTGAACAAGTTCTTGCTTCCTTGGAGATGCTTCTGCCTGATTTTACCTAGGGGCATCAGAACAGGCAGCTTAGGGGGACCTAGGCCAATCATTAATTACTTCTTTGGGAGAGATAGTCACATAATTGGGAACTGATAACTGTACTTTTCAATGAGTTTTGGTTCGTTTTCCTCATCAAGTCTCCTTGGTGATTTAACTTAATTTAATTTGATTCAACTAATATTTATTATTACCTAGTATTTGCAAAGGACAGCTAAGTAACTGTTGCACTGGATAGAGTGTCAGGCCTGGAGTCAGGAATACTCATTTTTCTGAGTTCAAATCCAGCCTCAGACATTTAGTAGCTGTATGACCCTGGACAAGTCACTTAACCCTGTTTGCCTCAGTTTCTTCATCTGTAAAATGAACTGGAGAAGGAAATGGAAAACCACTCCAGTATCTTTGTCAAGAAAACTCCAAATAAGGTCATGAAGAGTCAGACATGACTGAAAAACAACTGAATATCCAATACGGTTTTGTGAAGAATCAGTGTCAGTGATAAAACAAATGTTGAAAACCATATAATGATTTAAGAAATATAAGTAATTATTTAGGAAACAGAGGATATTTAACCCAGAGAAAATAAGATTTTGAGTAAAAGAGAAAAGATATGGTAGTAATTTTCGAATAAGAAGTGTGATATTCTAGAGGGCAAAACTAGGACCAGCAGAAGTGAATTTCAGTTCAATTCAGTTCAGCATTTATTAAGTATTTGATCTAGTAAATTGTGGGGAATACAAAGATGAAAAAAATGGCAGTTTAAAAAATAATGCTTTTTAACACTAGAATTGTCCTAAGCACAGATCTGATCATGTCACTCTCCTTCTCAATAAACTCTAGTAGTTTCTTATTACTTTAGGATCAACTATAAATTCCACTGGCATTTAAAGCCCTTCACAACCTGGATCTAGGTTGTGATCTTATTATGGGTTACCCCTTCCCTCTTCACCTGCTCTGGTCCAGGCATACTGGTCTCTGTCTATATTTTCAGGAATGGGGACACTTCAATACCTGAAATGAATTTCTTCTCTAACTTTATTACTTGAAAATATTTAACATCTGGCTCTCTGAAAAATAAACATAAGCAAGATATATCTTTAAGCTTATTAACATTTTCTCTTTAAAAAAATTTTTTTTTTTGCTTTTTGGAGGGGCAGTTGGGGTTAAATGACTTGCCCAAGGTCACACGGCTAGTAAGTGTTAAATGTCTGATGCCAGATTTGAACTCAGGTCCTCCTGACTCCGGGGCCCGTGCTCTATTCACTGCACCACCTAGCCACCACCACCATTTTATCTTTTAAATCTATACAATCAGTAAGACAATAAATCAAACCTTGATTTGTATGTAGCATTTACCGATTTCTGAAGTGTAACTGCTCATAACGAAAACTTAACAAATAGTTCTCTGGAGCTGGTATGAGCTGGCTCCAGCACATTTCTAAGAAGAAAAGGTACTAGCATGAATGGGGACAGGGAAAGTTTCCTTGCAGAATATTAGGCTTTAGAGGAGTGACGAAGGAAGCCAGGATAGCGTAGAGGTGGAGATAAGGAGGAAGAGAATACCAGGCAAGAAAGACAAGTAGTGAAAATGCTTGTGGTCCTGAGACGAACATTAAGAAGGCAAGTGTTACTGCATGGCAGAAGAGAGAGTTTGTGGGGGAGGGAAAGGGAGTCAGGTGAAAGAATACTGGAAAGGGAAGAAGAGGTTAGAGGATGGAGGGCTTTAAAAGCCAAACAGAGGGATCCTGGAGGCAATAGGAAGCCACCCAAGTTTGTTGCATTGGGGTTTATGACAGGAGCAGACTTACTTACACCTTAGGAAGAGCAATTTGACAGCTTCTGAAAGGAGGATGTGGGGAAGAGATTGGCAAAAGGGAAACCAGCCAACAGATTATCGTAATAGTCCAAGTGTGCCAATGATGAAGGCCTGAACCACGGTGGTAGCAAATTCAGAGGGGAGGAGAGCACATTTTCAAGAGATGTTACAAAGGTAGGATCAATAGGACTCAGAAACGGATTGGATATGGAATGAGGGGTGAGATTAGGACAACTCCTAGGTTTCTAGTCTGGGTAACTGGGATGGTGGTGCCCTTGACAATAACAGGAAAGTTGGGAAGTGAAGAAGGTTTGAGTGGTACAAGCAAGTTGTTTTGGACATACTGCATCTGAGGTGCCTACAGGCTACAGATCCCCGTTATGGATGTCCAGTGGACAGCTGGAGAGGGCTATCCCTGGCACCTAGACAATGCATGGCACATAATGGGCACATACTATGCTTGTTGATGGTGAGCTCTTGGTCAGTGAAAGTTTTCTTCCAGAAGATGGACTGCTGCCAGCTGTCACTAGGGCAAGCATGGTCTATATAATTCTAATATCCTTTCCAATGTAAAGATCCTTGGGATTAACAGGCTGCAAAATCTGTATTAATCGTATTCGCCATTTCCATAAATTTTCATCTACTTCAATACACTCCCACCTCCCTCTTTGGTTTCCCATCCTAGCAGTTTTATTGTAATATCTTCCTATTGTGCCCAGCTTTATAGTTTACAAATCACTTTCACTTTCCTCACAAAAAAAAAACCCGTTAAGTTCTACAAGTCTTCTCATTTGACAAAGGAAACCAAGGCTCAGAGACTTGACTGACCCAGGGTTATAGAGTTGGCAAAATTCAAACCCAGGACTCAAACCCCAGTATTCTGACTTCGAGCCTAGACTAAAAGAACAAGTGCCAGGGGAGTCAGTTCTATACAGAAATGCTAAGTGGGGCAAAGGTGTACTTGTACTACCCTACTCCTTTCTGGGCACTTACCTTCTGTTCAGTTATTATTCTGAACAGACCATCATCTAAATGTTCTGAAGCTATTAGCCGTGAAGGCTTAAAGTATGAGCTCTACTTTCTTCCTGTCCAAGGGTCAGTCATATCTGATAGGGGAGACCTTTGGATTGGCCCATGTTCTTTCAACCTATTTGTCCTTGCCAGATGCCCTGCCCTCCCCCTCCCGCCCCTACCTATTGCTCAGGGGACTGTGATCAATACTGATTCCATAAAATGTGAGTCAGCTGACTGCTCTATTACACTTCACCACTCCAGTGATTTCCCAGACTCAAACACCTTTACTTGGCAGCCATTTTTGTGGTCTCCTTTAGAATATAAACTTCTCAACTGTCTCTTTTGTATTTGTATGCCCAGCATTTAGCACAGGGCCAGGTATATTGTTAGACCTCATCTAATTAGACCCAGACTTCTGGGAATAATACCTAGTAGACAACAACTTAATCGAGGTGCTCTTTCCTTTTAAAACAAATCCATTTGGAAATCTAAAAGGTTCAATTTTATCGACTGGTTATATGATCATTCATGTTTCAGAATTAATATTATTTGTTTAGCTCTTCTGAGGATTTGCTCACTGTTTTTGGTGAACAGGTAGAAGGAACTATTTAATACTTAAGAAATCAGTTATCAGTGGGGTGGGGGCCATGTGGCATACAGAAGACTCACTCACCAGTTGCTATTCTCAGTGGGGGCCCAAGTCCTTCTGATCAAGAGATGGGGCAGCTAGGTGGTGCAGTGGATGGAGCACTGGGCCTGGAGTAAGAAAGATCTAAGTTCAAATCCAGGATCATTCATTTACTAGCCATGTGACCCTGGGCAAGTCACTTAACCCCTTTTTGCTTCAGGTTCTTATCTGTAAAATAGGAACATAGTGGAGAAGGAAATGGCAAACCACTCTAGTATCTCTGCCAAGAAAACCCCATGGACAAGTCTACAGGGTCATGAAGAGTGAAATGTGACCGAACAACTCGACAACAATGTACCAAAGAGCAAAAATAATCCGACCATCCTGGTGTTTCTAGGAGAAAAAAACAACGTTTGGTCTCATGTTGAACATCATGCTTACTAGAATAAATAACTAGATATATATTTATGCATTTCTTTATTGCTGACTTGGGTGACACAGCTAATAAATAACTCAAGCCACTAGTGCTGTGTCCCTTGCCTCTGACCTAAAAATGAGTACCAAGATGACAAAGAAGATTAGTCGACATCCTGAGAGGTAAAAATTTATTGATTTATATCATATATCAGCATGTTATGATATGGTCACACCTGGTCATACAGCTGACTTTTATAGCCAAAAGAGGGTTTTTTTCCTTTTAAAAATACATTTTTCCCAGCAGGAACAAACATTTCTAAAACAAACATATTCATATTTAGGCAGGAATTAAAAACAATGGCTTTTTTCCCCCAAAACTAATGAGGAACAGGGCTGGTCAGCAACAGATCTCTTCATGCTTTGACATTTGCTTTCAGACTCCTCTCCCTAACTGTTCTCCACTTTTCACAGAAACGTCTACATGAGACAAAAATCTCATTTTCCCTTCCCCCCCGCAAAATAATGGCCTGAATCCTGAGCCAAAAGAAGAGGTAGACTGAATTGAACATCACACTCATTGGGCAGATTGTGCAACACGCTCCAGTCCACGTAAGAGTTTTCAATGGGCTCGGATTTATAGACTTTAGCCAACAAATCTGACAGATACTTCAAGTGTTCAAACCTAAGACACACATTTATGAGTTTACTTGGCTTTGATTAAAGAATGTGAAAGTAGATAAGTAAATTGAGAAAAGTAGTGGCCAAGAAAGCTCGTCAGGAATAGTTCTGTTTCATTTCTCTAAATCATAAGATGGTGCAAGACCACCTTTACATTCGTGTTCTCACCTTTTAAAGCCCCTGCCTAGAAAGATGACTTTTTGTGATGGGAATTCATTTTCCTGAGAGCTCTGAATGGAGCAAATGTGAGAAATATAAGACTCTACCAAGAGATAAAGAGTGCTAACAACAAAAGCAAAAATGGGCTTTTCAAATCACAGATATTTTGCCATCTGATCTAATTCGGTGTGCCTGGGACCATCAATTTACAACTTTCCTGTTATGAACTTTCCTCAAAATCCCAATGTAAAAAGTAGCCCCCCCCCCAAACAAAACCCACACAACATCAAAATACCCCATTCAACTAAGAAAAATTAGAAGCACTTTATCTTGAAAATCAACTTTATTTTCTTGCATGGTTAAAAAAAAAATAGAGCCAGCTATTAGTTTCTGTTGAGAAAAAGTTTTTTTGTTTTGTGTTTTGGTTTTTTTTTTTTGGGTATTGACACCAAATTTATGAAAAGGTGATCTGGATACTAAAATCATTTAAAATGCATTAATAAAACAGATCCACATGTGACCAGCCCTTTACAAAAATTAGTCACGACAGCCTTTACATTCATTCTTATCAAACAGAACAACATGCAAATAACACACCAAGGAAAAGGGAAAGGTCAAACAGGCTAAAGTAAACAATATGTCATTAGGAAAACTAAAATCCATTTTTATAAAATAAACACAGTTTTGTAATAACAACCTTAAAAAAATGTGTTTTAATACAACAGTGGTTCAATGTATAACTGTTTCATTACCCAATTATAAAACAGAAGTTACTGTCAAATGCATAGACTCCTTAACATGTAAAGAATTTGTGCATCACAGTTATGTGTTCAACAGTTTTACACAACAAAAATAAAGCCATTCAAAATATATGTGTGCATACTTTGCAACTAGAATACAAGTTTATTTTGCTCTTTAAACTGTTTTAAAAAAATACTAATTGTAAAAATCCACAAATTTGTAATTTTACCAAAAAAAAAAATCCATATCGCATCTTTCATATGGTTCCAGTCACCTTTCCCCCAAAGTCTAGTACCCTCAGTTTATTTCCAGGGCCCAGCTCCTAATTGTTGGGGATTGGTGCAAAATGGTTGAAATAAAGCACCAACCAACAACTGCTCCAAAGATTCCCCAGGCTTCTTTGTGATTTAGATAGTCCCCACTTAGGTGGTTTTGGTCCCAAGCACATTCTGCTTTACTCACATATAAGCTGGACCAATGTACCTGTGGGCCAAGCCCAGCACTTGGGACTTTTCCTTTCTTTTTAACAGAGGTAAGGTTTACAGCACTGCATGGCAAGAAAACAGATCATTTTTACTTTTTGCTCTATGTGAACCAGAGCTGAATATTACCATCAAGGTAAAGTACATTTCATTTTCATTTAAGAAAGAGGAAAAAAAAAGAAAAGAATTAAATCTTCCTATTTAGCAGTGCAAATAATTTTTCTTAAATATCAACGCAAATCCAACTCCTACTTGTCATGATTGAAGATTATTTATTATAACCAAGTTTAAATATTACAGAAGTGTTCAGTGAAGTGATTGTCAAAAAAGAAAATTACTACGACAAATCCACATGGGGGAGAATGAACATTCATAAAACAAATCCCAAAGGCATTAACAATAGAATGATGTACCGCAGAAGTTTACATCTGGTGATTTATGGTTTCAACTTAATAAAACAGTTTGAGAACAGTTTTAATACAGCCAACTCTTGATTATTCAGGAGCTGATTATTCAGTCTGGATTATTCAAGTTTGTTTCTCCTCTTTTGGTTGCCTTTTACTCATTTCATTGCTCAATAGGACATTCACAAATATATGACCAGGGGAGCTACAAATCAAACCAATCAATTTTATACTTGGTACCATTCTTGTTTAAAGGTTTGAGTAGAGAGGAGACTGAAATTAACAGAAACAGTAGGTTTTTAGATTATCTGTGAATTTCAATTATCCACATAAAGCCAGGTAATAAACAAGGTTTGGATGTAATGAAGAAACTACCCAATCATATAGACTTGAACATACAAGCTACCTTTAAAAAAGACCTATTGTTTAGAAACTCATAACTAAATGTAGTAGATAACCTGTTTCCCCTTTTAAACCTTTATTACTTGCTTCAATTTACCCCTTAGCCTCCACTGGATAATGGGTTTCTCCACAGCAATGCCACTAAAACACCAAACAACTGATTCTAAAAGTTACAGTCAGCTGGTGCATTTAGATCACTTTTGTAGTCACTGAAACCAAGTTACTGGTCCTACCAATAGAAAGCAACACTCAGGATTGTTGGGTTTCTAGATATACACACTGATCTCTGCTGAGGCAATCTAGGTAGACCAACAGGACTGCAGAGGAGGTGAGGCTATACAGGCTAACTTAACTGGTGAGCTCCAAACAACTTAAGCTAGCACAATAACTATTTCCTATAAGCTTTTTAACGCTTTCTCTTGATAAAATGTGAGTCCTTTGACTTTCCTTCCCCTTTACACAAAAACTACACTGAAAACTGGAAGGTTTTATTCAGAGTTTGGTTTTTTTTTTCTTTAAACAACAGAAAACACCCTGATTACCACATAGGAAGGAACACTGATTCTCCTTTCATATTCTTTAGTGCAGGTAGGAGAATGTCACTCACTGAGAAGGAAACTACAATCAGTGCTCTAAAACAAACATGTTTTACAAACGACAGATAATGATATGCTTTAAAATAATTTAAAAAGTTATAGGGTCAACTGTATACCCATCTATCCACTGCCCATACCCACCACATAAGTAACTGGCACATCTCTGTCCTGTTTGACCCATTATTATGGAAAAGTATCCTGCTCCAGGAAGGAGCTTCTTTGATGTGTGCAATCATTTCAAGTGTGACTGTCCCTTTATGGAAAACCTTTCTTTTTTCAACTGAACATCAAAGGATTTGTTAAAAATGGTCATATCTACATTCCTCTGGAGGGGGAAAGCAACAGGAGACCCCCAATACAGACTTCTTTAGCAATGAGGATCTGCTTGGGATTGCCTGTATATGAAAAGGGCAGGAAGAGAATTAATTCTATGCTCCTTTCGCCAGGCGCCACTAGGGTGGGCTGGGCTTTGTGTGCACTGTCACTGTATATGGGCACTCAATAAAAAGCTGGGTTTCAAAATTTCATTTTCCAATGAACATTTCCCAAACATCAACACTTCTGCATGTCACCAGTAGCAGTACTTCCAGTCAATGAGGTATTTATTTCAGTTACTGCGTTACGTCTTTGTTACATATGCATTGAGTTACCTTAAAGGATGAAGATATTGTGGACTTATATTTGGCATTAATTAACCTTTCCCACAAAACTGAGGGGAAATTCACATCGTTCTATTTTTTGGTTTATTTTAAATGGAAAATATTTAGCTTTATTTTTATCTTATAGACTACCTATCAAAATTGGTATTTGTGTGATTAGAGGCAACAGGGGAGTCTACATTGCCAGTAGCACATAACACTACAGTTGACTTACTTGGATCTTAATAATTTTATAATTCCAAACCACAAACACCCAATAGCTCAACAGCTGTCATTTAGACTATGTACCGACGTAGCTCTTTTGTAGGAAGAATTTGGTTCTATCACGAGGTAAATCACACAAACAAGATGACAAGAACTATATTTTCTAGCAATCAATAAGAACCAGACTACTTTAAAAGCTTTTGGAAGAAAGAGGCTGAATTTGCATCAACTTGCCTCCTAGTTAACTTTCCTTCTCCTGAGACTAGCAACTACTTTTGATATGATGACAATAGTACTTACTGTTTGTACAGATATCTAGAGGGCTATGTTTGTACCTTTTCACAGGAGACTGAATAACTTCCTATCATTTTAAGCCAGTGTCTGGCTCTAGCTATTATTAGTTTTCTAATCAACTAACTAGTCTATTTTCGCCCTAAATAGAACATGTAGTTGTTTGGCATTAACTTGTTTTAACCATCCCCAAATGTATGTAGTGTTAGCACATCAAAATGGGAAAAAAAAAAACAAAAGGCTTCTGAGCTATGTAAGTGTCATATCAGCAATAGTGTGGTACCCAAAGCATTACTGTGCTGAAGAGTATCAGCACTCAAGTAAACCTTCAGAGGCAGCAATGCCTCTCAAGAAACCCACTTAAAAAAATTCAATCGATCTCAAGCTATAAGACTTTTCCTTCTCTGTATTTGCATCTCTTAAAAGTGCATTTTGCAAAAGATAAAAATTAATCCATGAAATGTATTCTAAAGATGAAAAATCAAAAGACAAGACATTTTTTCACTCCCTTGGAAATGGGAAAGCACTAACATACGTAAACATGGTGGTAGATGTTAAACTCAACAAAGTAGAGACCAAGATAGCCAGGATTGATTTCTGTTCTTTAAGCACATCCTAGTATTATTAGGCCTAATGAGCACTGGCTTTTTCCACAGAGAATGTCTGACACTATATTTCACTTAGGTGTTTAGGAATGGTTTGCTTTTATCTTAAAATAGTTACTGATGACCAAGAAACAGTAATGCAGGAGGCCCCAACTGCTCCCATAAATGTTAGTGGCAACAGAACTTCAATTGCTGGAAACAAAGGATCTCTAGAACACTGGTAGTACAGACTACTGGATAAGAGGAAAATCGAGCTTTCTAACCTTGGACTAAGTTTCCAAGTATATTCAGTGGTGATATAATTTCTCTTAGTCTTCCAGGATGACGTTATGATCGCCTCTTCTCACAATAGCATGTTTGTGTTACATGTTTGTGATATAGAATACCTTTTAAAAACATGGAAAGTTCTTAAAATACATTAACAGGTCATTATATTACTGATCCTCACTTTTAGTAAAGTTTTAAAATTTCCCCAAAGAGGGATAAAAATTAAGCTGGCCATCCAATTTCCTTTACTTGCGTATATTCTCATTTGCACATGTAATATAACGCACATTTGCAAAAGCCTAAACTCTCTTATGGTGTCCATAGGTCCCATTCAGCTCCTAGAATAGGCAATGATAAAAATACCGCAGAATGCTGTACCACATATATCCTGATAAAAATGCTAAGGACTGTATGAAAAATAGCCACGCGTTGCTGAGTGTCATCTCCTTAGAAAGAGCTTTCTTCTGGCCCATTAGAGGAGGAAAAGCTCCTAAAAGGATAAAGCAGAAAAGTTAGCTTGCGAGGTGGCGGATTTCCTGAAGATCTTGCCCCCCCCCCCCAAAAAACGTTGGTAGAACTAAGAATGTAATGAAAAGCGTCTTTTTATTTTGAGGCTATCTTTAGTAAGTAATCCCTCTATTTCCATAACATTTTACCTAATATTTTTGCCAAGAAATAAGTAAGGGAATTATCTATCTCTGCCTTTCAAAATATACTATTACTTTGTGGAAAATATTTTAATCACATAAAGGGAAGGAGAACCAGGTAAATAGTATATTTAAATTGTTGAATGAAATAGAAAGTCACTGCCACTTGAAAGTCATTATTTCATCACTTTTATTATATCCTTCAGCATTTTCAACACTTTGATGTTTGTTATTAACCTTTTGGGCAATGTGAACCATAGGGGTACCTGTTGATTGTAACAAATATATAGCTAACACCTTTAAGTTCCATAATCCATTACTCAAAAGAGGCCAAAAACAGACTTCTGAGCTGTTCAAAAGAATACTTGACAGGCAATATTTTTATCTCAGAGAAATAATGCAAATTTTCTGCATGGCACAGTAGATAAAATGGTGGACTTGGAGTCAAGAGTCCTGAGTTTTAATCCTAATTCATACATATTCCTAGTTGTGTGACCCCGGGCAAGTCACCTAACTTGTAAACAGCCTCAATTTCCTCATCTATAAAAATAGGGACAATAATAGCACCTACCTTATAAGGGTTGCCAAGAGGATCAAATGAGAGAACATGTGTAAAGTGCTTTGCAAAACCTTAAAGCTAGTTATTATTTTGACAACTGTCCAAAACCCTTCCCCCTTCAGTGTAATTAACAACTTCTATTATATACCTACCAGAAGAAAAGTACCACAAGGTAATTTCATTCTCTCCCTCTCTCACCCTTCACACACACACACACACACACACACACACACACACACACACACACACACGTATGCATGTGTATATATGTATACACACACAAAACATATAAACATGAATAAACAGACTAAAACCAAGCAGACTTACAGTAACAATAAAATGCCCGTTTTACTTATTATTAGCATATGGTGATTATAACTTAAAAAAATTTTTTTTGGTATTTGGTTTTTTGATGACAGTTGAAATATTTTAAGTGTTTGAGAATATATTTTATCTTTGGGTGCCCCAGTGGGTGAGGCAATAAAGGAATGTTCAGGTTAATGGAATATTCTGATTAGCTTGTGAGGAATTCCCAGAAGAGGTTAGTTATATAAATGAGAAACAGTAGATAAAATATGCAGTTCACAGTTTTCCATATCTGAGAGTTTTCGTGGAAGTTAATCAAAATCATGGCTTAAGTGCCAATATAACAATATGAAGAAAGCCTTCTAAGTTTTCTCCCCCATTGTGTGTCTAGCAATTGAGCTAAATATCCCAATTCTTGTAGTAAGTTAAAGGTTTTAAAAAATCTATGATTTCATCTGTCCTTTAACATGAAGGAAATATGACCCATATGGCAAATGCCATGGAGTCTGTTACCACTCTTTCTGATTTCTGCAGTTGTTTGTTTTAAGCTAAAAATATCTAAAACCCTCTATTCATATGAAGTTCGATATTCTTAACCCCCCAAGTCCACCCCCAAATAGTGACCAAGTATATAAAGGCTAACTTAAGAATATAGAAATACAGTATAGAATCAAGACCAGAATTTTTAAAATGATGGCTTATGGACCACACTTAACCTGGAAATATATTCCCTGTCACCTTCCAAAACCTGTTCTGCCTCATGATTTTCCTATTTCTATTAGTCACTCAGGATCAAACCTTCAATGTCACTTTTGGCTGCTCCTTTCCTTAGACCTCTAATCCTAGATTTCTGTAATCTCTTAGCTCTACTTCTTTTCCATTTGTATTATAACCACTAGAGTTCAGATCCTTGTTTTCTTCTCACTTAAGACTGTTGAAATCTCCTCTTAACCAGTTTTCCAACCTTTAATGCCAGTTAGCATCCACCTAACTATAACTCTTATGTAGTTCACATCCCCATCATGTCTATAGGAACAGAAGGAAAGATTGTCATATTCTGTGCTGGAATCTGGGTAAGTTACACTTCTAGCATTCCCCTGATCTATTAATCTAGTAACCTTGTCAAAAAAAGAAAGAAAGAAAGAAATAAGGTTAATCTGGCATGATGTGTTCTTGATGCAATCATAGTGGCTCTATGTAATCACTGTTTCTTTTGTCTGTAATTGCTGAGTAATTCAGTTGTGTCTAACTCTTCCTGATCCTGTGGACCTTAGCACACCAATACTATCCATGGGGTTTTTTGGGCAAAATTACTTAAGTGGTTTGTCATTTTTTCCTCCACTGAATTAAGGCAAACAGAGGTTAAGTGATTTGCCTTGGGTCACATAGCTAGTAAGCGCCTATGGCTGGTTTTGAACTCAGGTCTTCCTGACTCCAGGTCCAGTGCTCTATCCACTAAACCACCTAGCTGCCTCCTGTTTCTGTGCCTAGAAGATCACTTTAATAATAAAATGTAAAACTTGTCTAGGAACAGAGGTAAAACACACTATCTATAATTTGTAGGCTCTATTCTTTTCCCTTTTCTGACAACCAGACACTCACCCTTCTGCAGTCCCACAGTGCCTCTTCTGTGTTTCGGATCATTCAAAGATCAATGACAATGGCTCATTGATTACATTTGCCAATTATTTGAGCACCCAAGTATAAAGTTGTTTGATATTCAGTGACTTAAAAATCATGAAATACACTTGTATGCTTTTTAAATCTCTCTGCTTTTCTTGGGTATTGGCTCCCTATCAAGCATTTTTGTTCTGTTCTTCAAATACTTTAATTGCTTTTATGCAGTTAAGACATGAAGAAACTGAACTGTAGCGACTCCATTTCTACACAATTTGCTCGTTATTAGGCATGAATAATTCATTCCAATAATGTACTCTGCAATTATGTATGTTAGGAAACACTTCTGTATTTTACTTTGTTAATAAGGAAGCTAAACTATTCTTTCTAAGAAATTAGGTTTCATTAATTTTATTGTACAGATTTGCTGTCAGTTAACTACAGATGTTGCCATCATTTTTTTTTTTTGGAGGGCAATTGAGGTTAAGTAACTTGCCCAAGGTCACACAGCTAGGTTTTTTTTTTGTTTGTGTGTGTTAAGTGTCTGAGGCTGGATCCGAACTCAGGTCCTTCTGACTCCAGGGCTGACGCTCTATTCACTGCGCCACCTAGCCGCCCCTGCTGCCATCATTTATAAAGATAAAAGAAGTTTTATTCATTTGTCCATCTATCTAAAAGTCACTTTAATTTTAAGGTTTTGGGCAATCTCACAAAGATCTGTCATTTTAAATAGCACATCTAGAGAGTTATTTTTTTATCTTAGATTTCTTTGTTAACTAGAACAAATCTGTCATTTGTGCCTTAGATTTACAATAACCTTGGTAGAATGCCTTATGTTGGAGGAAAGGGGAGTGGGAAAAGAATGCTTCCAAACAATGAAGCAGAAACACAGAAAAATAGACTCATCCAAAAAAAAAATTATTTATGTTTATAATTCGTGTAGCTGCCCCCAGGTGAACGTCGTGCCCAGGATTATCCACTGCATGAATCACTGACTACATTTTTCCTAGGGTGAATAACTGAAAAATTAGCATACAATTTTGTTTTCCTATGAAAAATTAACTAAAATATTATAATCAGTATATCTAATTCAATTTAGAAAAAAGATTTAAAGAAATACAAACATTTAGATAAATTTAAAATCCCATCCTAATTAAATTGTTCTCTATCGTGGTTTTGTTTAGCCTTGGCTTTCTTAGACTGAATTAAGTAAAACTTTTTATCTATGCTTTAGGCATTAAAAAAATATTTTACACAGCTCACAAGTTACCTTTTCTGATTCTCCAGGGCTTCAGGGAAGCTTGACATAAAAAACCCTTACTAATCTGTTTCTAATTTTGCATACCCAATGCTACTCTTTATCTAACCCTTCTACCCCATTTGTATTAGAAAACTTTTTTCTTTGCTTCTTCTAGAAAAAAGGAGAACATCAGTACCTTTGATAACAAGCACATGGGAGAGTCGTGTAACTTTCTGCATCATTATAAAATCCCTAATTTGGTCTCTTTAAGTTTAGGAAAAAATTTCCTCAGTAGAGATTTTTTTTTTTACCAACTTACCCTCTCTAAGTAACTAAGCTCTGGAAGCTCTTCCATTTTATGCATTATTTTCCATAAAACTGGTTCTTCCAACTTACTATCAATCTGTTTCTTAAAGAGGCTTTACCTTTTCTATTCTGACCTTTTTAAAACAGTTTTCAACAGGACAGCTTATAAACAAAGGTATACAATCATTCAAAGAATACTCGCCTATAGGAGTCAATCTTTTGGCAAAACAGTGCTATTTATTACTTATCAAAGCTCTAAGTGATAAAATGGAAAACAAATACATTCAAGTATGTCATCAACACTAAGGTGGGTAGTAATGTTAATATTTTAGGAAAAAATAAGCATAATTTTTTAACACATATGGTCTATTACAGAGCAAAGGATTTTAAGGCGATTTTAAGTATTCAAAGCATCATTACCTACTTAAAACCGTCTTTGAGCAAAATGGACATATATTCATATATCAGTTTTCTGGAAAAAAGCTCACCTGTTTCATAAAAGTGTGACAAGAGGCCCTCCTTTTCAATGAATCGCTGATAGAGCCAATTAGCAAGGTCATCGTTCTCCATAGGTACATCTTTAATTGGAAAAATCCTAATCAGAATATAAAAAAGTTAAGCCATATCAATTCAAAGGTCAAAATCATGTAAGTTTCCCCACAACACTTCAGATGCCTTCACAAACCAGAGACACCAAAACTACTTGGTCAGGGGTACATTTATTCTGCCCACCTCAAGTCAAATCAAGGGTTCTTAATATTTATTGATGGTCTATATTTGAGTAAAATTCAGTTGGCTATTTGCAGAGAGATATACCTATCCTCAAAAATTCGGGTTTTTACAACAACATTTATGATTAACAACAAGAGCAATAATACAAATAAACAACTCTACTGGAACTGGATGATTATCATAGAGGGAAATGTTGCCCACAACTGATATAACATTGACAATACAAAATTTAAGAATAATATTTTCAATATATGTTGCCATGCCAAATATCCATAGTCTCCTAAAGCTACATGGAATGAAAAACTATCAAAACATAGAAATCTAGCAGAAATCAAAATAATTTTATTAACAGTATCCCTGTTATCCCATCTGCCCCTGGAACTGTGACAAGGATGATGTCAGTGAGCCTACAGAAGACGTGCTCACATTTAAATACTTTTTTATTCAATTACATAAAGTAGTTTTACTGCCTATGCATGCAATAGTCTTCAGAACATTAACTATAAAAGAATAATAAAGCAGCACAGTGACTTGTTCTCAGGTTCATTTCTTCTGAACTCTATCAAATATAAGGAGAGAACAAGAACAATGATAATAATAACTAACATTTGCACATATGCATTGTATCATTTGAGCTTCAAGACAACCTTGTGAAGTAAGTACTACAAAGGCACAAGGACCTCCATTTTCTTACAAATAAAGAAATGGAAGCTCAGAAAAACTAATGATTTCTCCATGATCACAAGATTAGTAAATGCTAGACTCAGAACTTAACCCAGGTCTTCCTGATTCCAATTCAATAAGCAGTTAAACATTTGTTAAGTGCTTGTGGCACTCTGCTCAGGGTTGGAGGATAGAAAGGAAGTAAGAAACACAGTCCCTGCCTTCAAAGAGCTCCCTTTAAAAAAAAAAATATTTTATTCTGAACGTAAGGAAGAAAACAAGCATTTTTTTAAAAGCAATTAGGGTTAAGTAACTTTCTGGAGGTTACACAGCCAGTCATTATTTATGTGTGGGTGCTCATTTAATGACGCCAGATCTGATCCTGGGTCCTCCCCACTCCTGGCCGGCGCTCTTACTCACTGTGCTACCTAGACGCCCCAAAACAAGCATTTCTAGAACAAAGTGGGGTAGAGAAACAGGATTACACCTGAAATTGCAGACTGTATTATGTAATGTTAATGCAAATTTAAAGATCTTCCCTGCCCCTAGGCCCTTTGATAGGCTTAAGGAACTCTGAGAACCTTCCTTGATTTGAAAATATACTCTGCCTCCTAATAGGCTGAAAGTGGTCACATGGAGCCTGTGGCAGGAGGCTTGGTTTTCAGGAATGCCCACACCTTGATGCTGTGTGATTGGGCTGTGGGTCAAGAGGGTGGTTACATTCTCTGAGCCGGAAGAAGGCCATATAATCCCTGAAGTGAGGCTTTGCCTTGGGACTCACTTTGAGAAGTGTTGTGTGATTTGACCAGATGAGACTCTGGATAGGCATTGAGAGCTCCCCGGCTTTGAAAAACCCAGATGTTGATGCTTCCCTCTCTAGTAACTGTGACTTGGTATTGATGTAATGGTTGGACAGTTTGGAAGCCTGTCTGCTTGATCTGTCTTGTAAGTTCTGTCCGTATACTTTGAAGTTCGGGGTGCTGATCTTTTCCCCGTGAACTAGGTAAACAATCTATGTTTGATTGACTAAAGTAAGCCTGTTAACCCATTTTGAGTTGCTTTCCTTTAGAAAGGCAGATCTAAGAACCTGTGGTGGCAGCTACCCTGGGGATGTTGGGGTGCATTGCTGCTACATATTAAAAACTTTTTCTTTGTTTCTTCCAGAAAAAAAAAGAACATCAGTACCTTTGGTAACAAGTATATGGGAGAGTTGTATGACTTTCTGCAGATCCATTATGTATAATTTGCAATACCTTTCAAATACACAACAAAGTAACTCACATAACTTTCTTCCCTAGCCTCCCCAAACATCAAGATGGCTATCATTAGATACAATTCTGTGTGTGTATTCTTTCTCTCCCTCTCCCCCCCCCTTTCCTTATCCCTCTCCCTACCTATATATAGAGAGGGATATATGTATGTGTGTGCTCGTGTGTGTATGTGTGTATATGTATATGTGTGTGCACACACACGTCAGTTCTTTTTCTGGATTCAAACAGCATCTTTCATTGGATGTTTGTGGTTAATTTGGGTATTTATGACAGTCAAAATGACTTGGTTGCTCAGTTATGTTCTTAAAACAACACTGCCATTATAGTATACAACATTCTCTTGGTTCTGCTCATTTTGCTTTTCATTATTTTATGAAGGTCTCGCCATGTTTTTCTAAAATCATTGAACTCATCATTTCTTTTTGCTTTTTGGAGGGCAACTGGGGTTAAGTGACTTACCCAAGGTCTCACAGCTAGTTTTTGTGTTAAGTGTCTAAGTCCAGATTTGAACTCAGGTCCTCCTGATTCCAGGACTGTTGCTCTATTCACTGCATCACTTAGCCGCCCCCCTCGTCATTTCTTATAGCAGAATAATATTCCATCATGAATATATACCACAATTTGTTTAGTCATTTCCCAATTGAGGGGCATCTCCATAATTTCCAGTTCTTTGCCAACATAAAGAGAACTGCTATAAATATTTTAAAATATGTAGGTTCTTTTCCCTTTTCCCTAATCATCTTGGGAAACAGATTCACTTGCTGGGTCAAAGGATATAGACAGTTTAATAACTCTTTGAGCATAATTCCAAATCTCTTTCCAAAATGGAGGGATCGCATCGGCTCATAGATCCACCAACAATGAATTAAGGCCCCAATTTTTCCACATCCCCTCCAATATTTGTCACTTCCTCCCTTTTATCATTTTAACCAATCTGATACATATAAAATGATATCATCTCAAGGTTGTTTTAATTTGTATTTCTCTAATGAATAATGATTTGGAGCATTTTTTCATATCATGATAAAATGTTTTGATTTCTTCATCAGAAAATGTCTGTTCATATCCTTTAACCATTTATCAATTGGGGAATGACTTGCATTCTTATAGATTTTGACAAACTTCTCTATATATTTGAGATATGAGACCTTTATCTGAGGAAATGTCTATAAAATTTTTTTCTCAGTTTTCTACTTTCCTTCTGATCTTGCCTACATTTATTTGCACAAAACTTTGTAATTTAATGTAATTAAAATTATCCATTTTGCATCTCACAATACACATACATATTATTTATAGACATATATACACATGTACATATTGGTGTCAAATGCTGGCCTTTTCTAGTGTGGGATGGAGAGGGAGGGAAGGATGATAGTTCAGAACTTAAAAGGTTAACAAAAAATAAATTAAATTAAAAAAATTTAAAAACCTAAACAGCAATATCATAGTGATCTACTGTGAAAATACAACCTGAGCAACACAATGATCCAAGACAATTCTGAAGGACTTATGATGAAAAATGCTATCTACCTCCAGAGAGAGAGAACGGATGAAATCTGAGTGCAAACGAAGTATAATTTTTTCCACTTTATTTTTCTTGCCTTTTTTGCAACACAGCTAATATTGGACATATGGTTTGCATGATTTCACATGTATAACTGAAATCATATTGAGTGTCTTTTCAGTGGGTGAGGAGGTTCTGGGGGGAGAAAAAATTTGGAAATCAAACTAAACAATTAATTAAGAAATAAAAACATAAAGCCTCAAAGTTCTGATGTCTAGTCACTGAGACACACTGGACTAAGTTTGATCCTGAATGATAAAACTGTATTTTAAGTGTCATACACAAATGCTGCAGAGATCATATGACTGTACGTGTATATATACATGGTATGAGTTTTAAATAAAGACACTGATTTCCTAACACATGTACCAGAACTAAAATAAACAAAATAAAACAGATATCCTGTAGACATTTTAAAACTCAAAATGTCCAAAATTGATACCATTATCTCCCTGCTTCCAAACTTCCTATAATTGTCCAGGGCATCACTATCCTCCCAGTCATCCAGGCTCACATTCTAGGTGTCATCCTCAGTTCCTCAATCTCTCTTACCCTTCCCCCCCTTATATCCAATACACTGCCAAGGCCTGTTGATTTTATCTTTATAACATCTCTCATCTGCTTTGCTGCCAAAGTGATTTTCCTAATGTACAGGTCTGACCATGTTTTCCTCCAATCCCCATTCAACAAAATTTCAGGAGGTTCCTTCAGGATCACATATAATATCCTCTGGCATTCAAGGCCATTTACAACTCAGTCCCTTCTTACTCTTCCAGTCTTCTTACACCTTACTCCCTACCATGTACTGTGATTCAGTAACACTGGTCTCCTTGCTTGTTTCCTCAAACAAGACACTTCATCTAACTGACTGACCCTATGCCTGGAATTCTCTCCCTCCTCCTCCTCTCTCCCTCCTGGCTTCCCTGGCTTCAATCAAGTTGCAGCTGAAGTCCCAATAAAGCCTCTCCCAATACCCCTTAATTCTACTGCCTTCCCTCTGTTGATTATCTCCAATTTATCATATGTGTGTGTGTGTGTGTGTAAATATATATATATACTGTTTGTACATGTTTTCTCTCTTATTAGACTGTGAGCTCCTTGAGGGCAGTGGCTGTCTTTTGTCTATCCTTGTAATCTCAGTATTTAGTACAGTGCCTGGCACATAGGAAGTGATTAATAAATGTCTAACTAAGGGGGCGGCTAGGTGGTACAGAGCACCAGTCCTGGAGTCAGGAGAACCTGAGTTCAAATTCAGCCTCAAACAGGTCAAACACTAGCTGAGTGACCTTGGGCAAGTCACAACCCAAATTGCCCTGCATAAAGAAAAGAAAATGTCTGACTGACAGACTGAATGTCTCTTCCACATGAAGCCCTTCAAATACTTGAACACAACTATAACATTTCCTGATTCTTCTTTTCTCTAGGCTAAAGATACTTAGTTCCTTTATATCACTCTCATATCTGATATTTCATTCTTGTACTTACAATAGCCTATCTTAAATTATATTTATTTCTTTACATGTCTTATATCTATTAGATAATAAGTTCCTTAAGGGCAGGTTACTTTTTGTTTCACTTCTGTATCTCCAAACACAACACCCTGTGCATAAAGGAGGTGCTGAATGAACATTTAATGAATTAAATGAAATACTTCATAAAATCTAAATCCCTCCTTTTGTCCAAATATGCTTTTTAATTAAAAATTTGCAACCAGTTTTCTTGTTTGGGATTGTATAGGTAATATAATATGTCACTTAATATAAATTATTATATATTATATTATATAAATAATTAATATAATTAATATACTACTATTAATTTCAAAGGATAGGTAATTTTAAAAATATACTTTGTGGTTTTGGTAGTAAAGTTAGTACAAAGTATTATTTCTAACAGACTGATATGAGTTTAATTTATTGTGATGGTAGAAATTTTAAGCAACAGATAATATAAAAGTTATGTTTTTATGAAAAGAAAAAAATTCTAGCAAGGACAAACTTATAAGGTAGGAATAAATAAGAAAATAGTAACAAATGTACCAAAACAAAAAAAAAACTGAAAAACTTAAAACTTTCTTCAGAAAAATTTTTATGGGTTCAAGGAGAGTTTACATACAATGAATAAAACTGATGAAAATTGTCCTTGGAGTTGAACCACGTAAATAACTACACAGTAAATTCGGCCAAATAGTTGACCACCAAAAATGATCTCATCGCTTAACCTCACTGATTAAGGGCTACAGCAACCTTACAATTTCAGTCTAGATGAAATCAGGCAGCAATAGTTTTCAGAATTGTCCTAGAATAAATTACTATCACCCACCCAAAGACTAAAAACAGGAACAGGATGGAATTACAGTGAAATAACAGGTATCAAAATTCATGTTGGGTTTGTTATGGTATTTGTCCCATTTTTCCAGGCACGAGTTAGAAAATCATTTAAGGCCATTCAAAAGCAAGTATGTTAAAAGACACTGATTGAAAGAAGACTTTAGAGTAATACAAATGTCAAGGTTCCAAAAACAGAGAAATGACCTGACAAGGTAATTACGAAACATGTAGACCATGAAAACTTTGCTTTTCACTGAAGAGCCAAAGAAATGCAGAACTTGGTCCCACTTGTGTTTGAGCACTAACATAGTTCCTTGAACTTTTTGTAGATGCTTGTGAAGACTGGCTGATTGCTTATGTCAACTCAGAGGTAATGGCCCTGATATCTGATAATCTTTATGTTACCACATATTAACTATAGCACTTATACACATTATATTAAATATTAGAATGGTAACTGGAAAGCTCTGCACTATATTTCCTTATAGCAAATTTACAAGCTAACAGAAAGTTTAAGGGGAAAATTATCTGGACTTTTTAATGGTGCCAATTTCTTAGTATAAATCGTTTAGGAAGTTTGATTTAGTGAGGAAGGTAGGTAAACTCCCCAGAATAAGAAGCTTATGTTATTTTCCTTTTAATTCTTTTGATGAGTCCTGATAGAGCATGAAAATAAGGCCTGTCACCATCCTAGATGTCTTCTTCTGGATCCTTCTAAGTTTCTCAGTGCGGCTAGATGGCATAGTGGGTCGAATGTTGGACATGGAGTCAAGATGACCTGAACCCAAATCCTGCCTCAGATAATTATGAGCTGTGTGATACTGTACATGCCACTTAGCCTCTATTTGCCCCAACTTCCTCATCTGTAAAATTGGAATAATAACAGCATCTTACCTCTGAGTGCTATGTGAATGCTACCCTGTTGTTGTTATATTCCCTAAAATGTAATGCTGAGAACTAAGCCTAATACTCTTATTGGCTGCCCAGATTATACTACTGACTTATATTGAAGTTTCAGGCCATTAAAACCTCCCACATCTTTTTCTGATGTTTGTCTAGCCACACTTTACCCATCATACTATTCTGAAATTAATTTTTTAAACCAAGTGTAAGTTTTTACATTTATCATCCCTATTAAATTTCCTCTTATTAGATTCAGCCTTGTAAAGCTCTAGTCTGTCAAGATCTTTGAAATTCTATCTTTCATTCTTGTCATTCAATATGCTAACCATCCCTCCCAAATTTGTGTCAGAGGCACATTGGATAAGCAAGCCATCTATGCCTTTTATCCAAGTTATTGATAAAATGCTAAATAGCATTTACCACAGACATCTTTTCAAGATGACATCCAATCATTAATGGCTATTATTTTTTTCAAACAATTCTGAATCTACCTTAGGATAAGCTATGGTTGTATCTAGGACCCACTGGAGGCGTTTTGGTTTATTTTCTAATTAATCTACCTAACAATATTATCATTTGGCCCGCATGACCTGGCATTTTGCCAACAACAGCATGAGGGAATGTATCAAATACTTAGAGGAGGCATAGATTAACTATCTCAAAGAATTTCTTTGATTCATCAGTCTAATAACACTGTCCAAAAAAAAAAAAAAGTTGGGTTGATGTGAGTTATTTTTTTAAAAATATCTAGGGGGCGGAGCCAAGATGGCTGAGTAGAAACAGCACTTCCAAGGTGCTCTGCCACACACCACCTCCAAACAATGTGAAAGGGGAATCTGAACAACTTCTGGAGCCCCAGCACCCACAGAACTACAGAGAAGCTAACCTCCTGCTGAGGACAGGCCAGCAGCACTGCAGGGAGCGGCCAGCTCAGTGCTCTGAAAGCAGGCAGCACAGTGTACTGGGAAACGACAGTACAGCGCTCTGGGAGCTGAGCCCAGGCCCGTGTGAGCCTCAGTTTTAGCCCCAGGGTGGCCGGGCCAGTAGCGGGCTGGAGGGACCCCAGAACACCAGCAGCTTCCAGATTCCAGAACTATCAGCACAGATATGCCTAGGACAAAGTGAGAGGTTAGTGCCCTATGGACTTTAGGACCAGTATTTGGGGAACACGTCGGCTTCCTCCCCTGGGGGCGAAAAGCTGCTGAAGAAATGCAGCACAGAAGACATTTTGCAGCATCAGTGGCGGCTCTAACTCCTGGTCTGCGAACTGTAGGGAGATCCAGCAATCAGTCTGGGGGTTAATCACTCTTGCTTTAAACTGCCTGGATCTGGATTGTGGTCTGGGGGGGACGTTTGGGGTGGGTATCCAATTTGCCAGAGCATATGGAGGCTTTACAGAGGCCACCCAACCTGCGGAAGTTGTGAAGACCCCACGTTTGGGCGGAAGTTCTCCTGTCTGGTGGCAGAGTCCTACTGTGGCAACAAGCCCCAAAATCAAGCAATTAAGTGGCAACATGCCTAGGCAAAAGAAACAAACAGAAAAATTCAACATTGGACTCCTATTTTAGGGGCAAAGAGGCTCAAAGCATGGAGGAGGACTGTGAGGTCAGAACTCCTGCACCAAAGGCCCCAAATGAAAATACAAGCTGGCTACAGGCCATAGAGGACCTTAAGAAGCAGATAAGAGAAGTGGGGGAAAAATTGAGAAGAGAAATGATAAAGATGCAAGAAAAGTATGAAATGACAGTCAACAGCCTGACTGAGGAAAACAACTCCTTAAAAAAATAGACTAACTCAAATGGCAAAAGAGGCTCAGAAAGGCAATGAGGAGAAGAATGCCTTAAAAAGTCGAATTTGCCAGATGGAAAAAGAATCTCAAAAGCTCAATGAGGAGATTCATTCCCTCAGAGTTAGACTGGAGTAAATGGAAGCTAGTGACTTTATGAGAAATCAAGATGCTGTTAAACAGATCCAAACAAATGAAAGAATAGAAGGCAATGTGAAATATCTCATGGGAAAAACCACTGACCTGGAAAATAGATCCAGGAGAGATAATTTAAGAATTATTGGACTACCTGAAAGCCATGATCAAAGAAAGAACTTAGAAATCATCCTTCAAGAAATTCTCAAGGAAAACTGCCCTGATGTGTTAGACCCAGAGGGGGAAATAGAGGTTGAAAGAATTCACCGATCTCCTCCTGAAAAAGATCCCAAAAAGAAAACTCCTAGGAATATTATAGCCAGGTTCCAGAACTCCCAGATCAAGGAAAAAATACTCCAAGCAGCCAGGAAGAAACAATTTCAATATTGTGGAAAGACAATCAGAATAGCCGAGGACCTGGCAGCTTCTACACTGAGGGATTGAAGGGCATGGAATATGATATTCCAGAGGGCAAAAGAGCTGGGATTGAAGCCAAGGGTCACCTACCCAGCAAAACTGAGTATCTTGTTTCAGGGGAAAATATGGTCATTCAGTGGAATAGAGGACTTTCAAGCATTGTTGAGGAAAAAACCAGAGTTGAATAGAAAATTTGACATCCAGACACAAGAAGCAAGAGATGCCTGAGAAGGTAATCAGGGAAAAGAAATCAAAAGGAACTTATCAAAGTTGAACTATTTACATTCCTACATGGAAAAACAATAACTGTGACTGATGAAACCTTTCTCACTATGAAAATAATTGAAGAAGGGTATATGGGCATATGTTTACAGGTATACATGGATAGAGGGCACAGGTTGAATTTGATGGGAAGGGATGATTCTTAAGGGGTGAAGTCAAGAGGTGAGAGAGGAAAGTGGCAAGAGGAGATAGGGAGAGACAGGGTAGGGTAAACTATCTCATGTAGAAGAGGTAAGGGGAAGTAGTTGCAGGGGAGGGAAAGAACAGGAAGGCAAAAAGGCAAAACCATATTCTCATTGAAGCTGGCTCAAGGAGAGAATCACATACATACTAAATGGGATATCTCACCCTGCAGGAGAGTAGGGGAAAGGGGGATGAGAGGGAGGATGATGGAGGGGAGGGCATTTTAGGGGGAGGGGAGGTTGGAAGTACCCACTATCAAAGAGGGACAGGATCAAAATAGGGAATGGACCAGGTGGGAGGTGAGATGGGTGGGAGGGAAATATAAACAGTCTTTTACAATATATCTACTATGGTAATGTTTTGCATAGCTATACATGTACAACACATACTGAATTGCTTATCTTCTCAGAGGAAGTGGGTGACAAGGGAGGAAGGGAATGGATCTGAAAATCAAAGTTTTAAAATTAAATGTTTCATAAGGAAAAAAAAATCTGTTAATTTTTTTCACTTAACAAAAGTTGATTATCTTCCAACTCCTTGTCTCACTGAAAAAGAAAACCCTCATAATAAAAGATACATAGTCAATTCACATGTATAATTGGCATCATATTGCTTGCTTTCTCAATAAGTGGAGGAAGGGGGCAGCTGGGTAGCATAGTGAATAGAGCACAGGCCCTGAAGTCAGGAGGACCTGAGTTTAAATCCGGCCTCAGCCACTTGACACAATTACTAGCCATGTGACTTTGGGCAAGTCACTTAACCCCAATTGCCCTGCAAAAAGAAAAAAAAAAGTGAAGGAAGGACTGAAAGGAGGGAGAGAATTTGGACCTGAAAATAAAAATTGGAAAAAAAAAACATGCATAGTCAAACAAAACAAATTCCCACACTGGCTATTTAATGTCTTGATTAATCTGGTTCTCTGTGATCATGGTTTCTTTTACTAGATGTACACTAAGCATTACTTTAATACTAGGAATATGGAATAGACCTGTGATTTCACTGGTATAAAGAATCCCTAGGTGAAGAAACTCTTCTGCCAGTGGAGGGTGGCACCTTTGCTGCAAATCACATAGACAGGTTAAGTGATCTGCCCAGGCTCACTGCCTGTGTCAGAAGTCATACTTGAACTCAAGTTGTCTGGATTCAAGGCCAGCCCTTTATTCATGAAGCCTGGAATTTTGCTATGAATTAAAGACAAGCTTATTGGTTTACAGTTTGCAAAGTCATTGTCTTTGATTTTGTGACCAGACACAAACCTGCAGTTTCTCTCCCATTCTAAACAATCTTTCAATTATCATAACATGGCAATCACACTTGCCAGCTCTTCTAGTACCCTGGAATATAATTTATATGGTCCTGGTGATTTGTAGTAATCAAGTTCAGATGGGTACTCTTTTACTCTTTCTCCCTATTTATGGGTTTCAATTCCCTGTTGACCTTTTCTGAACTGTCCTTTCCTGTCCAGATCACTCTCTTTAGAAGAGAAAAATAGAATGGAAAGAGATGAACAATTCAGTTACCATAAAAACCCTGCTTGATAATGCTCAGCTACATGTGCTCTGTGTCTGAGATAACCAAAGGTACATATTACTGGCTTGTGTACATGATAAACCAAAATATGACAGCCATAAATACTGAAAGAGTCAATAGGTATGCTTTAAAGCCACCGGGAAGCAGAATTTCAGATGCTATAGCAAAACCCTAACCACACTAACTTGGTGTATAATAATCACAAACTAAAAGTAGTGAGGGAGGAAATTGAATTAGAAGAAAAAAATAAGAACTTAAGAGACAGACTTACAAAACAAATCACTGTCTTTTTCTCTCTATGTAGTGAAGGATAACATAAATTTTTTCCAGTCATAGTAATTTGTGTATAATAGTCAACAGAACCAGCTTCCAGGCTATTGGCAGTAAGTGAAACAATGCATGTAGGCAGCAGATCTTTCTGTTAATGGTATGTGTATGTCTAGTTACCCTTGTTACTCTAACTTCCTTGAAATGAGTAACTATAATCTTCTCCCTATTCTATAAAGTATTACTGGTAACTTGCACACAATAAGTCTAAAACAGATAGTAACAATAGCTCATATTTCTCCCTTCAAACAAGTTCACCAGTCAGTTATTTATTCTAATATTCTCTCATTCTTATTTATATGCTCCAGACTGCACAATATTTTACATAAAATATCTGTCGAATGACTCAATGACTGAACAAACAAATGAATGTAGATGATACTGGGGCATTGATAGGTGACATGATTTGTTGTACTGTTTAGTTAACAATATTTTAAGGGGAGGTTGTACTTATCACTGACCAATTTTAGGAGAATAATTCATTCAATACATTTTAAATTAATACCTATTTTGTATTTTCCTATTAAGATTATTGTTGATCATTCTATTGCCCAATAAATATCTGTTGAGTAAATGAATGCGCAATATTACCCTGATGCTGATGCAATGAAAAACATACCTTACCACCTTTAGGAAGGATCACTGGTCAATAAGAACTGAGTCAACTTAATTATTTTCATCATTATAATAATCTCTTTATAGAAGTATGTCCAATATAACACAACTTTTTAAAGTATACACATGGTACTTTACTTGGACTTTTGTATAAGAAACATTGAAATTAGGTTTTGTTAGCCTGCTAGATGATGCAGCGAGTAGAATTAGACTTGGAGTCAAGGAGACCTGAGTTAGACTGCTGCATCATGTACTAGCTGTGTGACCCTAGTTATGTCACTTAACCTTGTTTACCTCAGTTTCCTCATCTGTAAAATGGGGATAATAGCACCTACTTGTTACAAGTATCAAATTAATTAATATATGTATTTTACTCTTGTGTTTATATAAATAACAATATAAATGTTATTATTACTAATAACAGATTTATCAAGAACTTTTTAAAAAGTGTCTGTGACTAACAGTTTATAAGAACTAGGTGACAAAAGCACTTTAAGTTTTATATCAAATCGTCATATTTAAAGTAATCTCAGGTGTGTGGTATAAAAATTCTTTTTCAATAGCAAAAGACCATGAATAAATTACTTTTTTTGCAAACATACCTATTACTTGAAAGCTTACATACCCACAGAATTTAATTAAACAATACTGAGGGCCTGCTTCCAGCAAGGTAATGTTCTATATGTTAAGAAATACAAAGATAAAGAAGATAGTCCTTGTCCACAAAAATAACTGCAATCCATGGTCAAAACGGTTAAGTGTTATGCAACAGGGACAAAGAGATTCTTTATATAACATTCACTAAAGGGCTCAAAATGGAAATGTTATCAACGAAGATTTCTTCATCTCATAGTATCCCTATGGAACAGCTTAAAATAAGACTTAAAAATAAGGTTACCTTCACCCTGAATGAAGTTGCTTCTGTGCAGAGAAAAAACTTTGATTTTTACCTGGATGCATGATCTATCCTATGTTTCTTCTATAAATCTTATTAAGAAGACATTTTTGAGGCTGGTAGTTATACAATTGCTTGACTTCTGAATGAATGTATTTCAAAATGATTAGTATATTTGGTCTGCTAGCTGGCAACACTAAAAGATATGCTTCCACAACCATTTCTGCACTGTGCTCCTTATAACAGATTGCTGTCAGAATAATCTACACATGACTTCTAGTCTAATAAGAATAATGCCTTACACTTATACAATCATTCACATACACAATATTGTTTGATCCTCAAAACCACTGTGGGAGGTAAGCATTATTATTCCAAATTTAAAGATTATAAATCGACCTAGAGATTATAAGTAAACCAGAGGGCAAGATGAAAATAAAAGGAGTCCACCATTTATCCCCTAAAAGCAACCCCAAAATGAAGAATCCTAGGAATGATACCAGCAAAAATTAGTCTGTTGTACAAACTCAAGAGACAATCTCATCACCAGTAAGCTGTAATGGTAGGTCAGTGGTGTTAAACTCAAGAGAAACAGGGGCCACTAATCCGTAACAAAGGATCCCTGTTGGCAAAGAGTTGGAAATTGAGGGGATGTCCATCAACTGGAGAATGGCTGAACAAGTGGTAATATATTAATGTAATGGAATACCCTTGTGCCCTAAGAAATCATGAGCAGGCAGGTTACAGAAAAACGTGGGTGAAGAGGGCAGAGCCAGGAGAACATTGTACACAGTAACAGCAACACTGTGTGATGATCAACTATGGTAGCTCTTCTTCGCAATACAATGAGCCAAGACAATTCACAAAAGACTCATGATGGAAAATCTTCTTCACATCCAGAGAGAGAACTATGGAGTCTGAATACAGATCGAAGTATACTAGTTTCATTTTTTTCCCCTCATGGTTTTTCCCTTATATTCTGAGTCTTCTTTTACAACATAATTAAAGTAGAAATATGTTTAATATACTTATACATGCAAAAAAAAAGGATCCCTCTGTGTCACATACTTAGTTTTAAAAACATTATATTTTATTATACTTTTGTTTTGTGAAATATTTCCCAACTTCATTTTAATTTGCTTCAGGCCATATATGAGTATGTTATGGGCCACACGCAGTCTGCAGGGCACGTATCTGACACTTTTATTATGAATCTTTGGCTATAGCAACCACAAAACAGTGAAAAACTGGCACATTCTTGTGTGATCTCCTCCCTCTACTTCCATAGTGACAGTGGTGAAGAGGTAGAAGGGGAGTAGAAAGTGCTAAGAATCAGGCTACTTTTGGATTAACTCTGAATGTGAATAACTGCTACAAATGTCAGATCTTTCTTTTGTCACCAATGAGTTGACTTATTACTGGAGTTCAATCTTGATATCTCTTGATAAAACCATAAAACAAGATTGCTAGTAAAGGAAATCCTAACTGAAATGGAAAGATAGTTCATAAGTTCTCTTTGGAAGGGTCGCGTTGACAGAGCTGGTTTTATCATATCTCAAAGGGCCTCAAGAATCATTATTTTATGGGATAGTTGTTCATCTTGTCTTACACAGATCAAAACGAACACAAAGAGATCACTGTATCTTAAGTCCTAGTATCCATTGCAGAAGACTAAGTTCAGAAATTCTACCAAGAATATGACAAAAATCTTCCAAACCAAATCAACGCCTACTCTGATAATCATAGACTTAGAAGTCAAAAGTGAGCAGAACAGTGATGTATTTTGAGAGTATTTTGGAAAATAAGGCTCAAGCTTAAGAAACAAAAGAGGCTAAAAGCTTATGGCTACTTAGAAGCCTTATGTGTATACAATATAAACACCTTCTTTGAGAAAATAGCCAGAAGATGTTGAATTTGACAAATATCAATTAAATTAACTATATCTTAATGAACAAGAAACAGATGTTTACAGACTGGGACTCATCTAAGAGAAAGTTGTCTTTGTATAATCAAGTCATTAAGTAATTAAAGCTCAAGTAAAAACCAGCACTGAATTAGGGAACAGGAAGAGGAGAGGAAACCAAACAACTGTAATAATTTCAGGCTGACCTATGCAAACAAGTTGTCAATGCTGAAAAGCTGGATGTAGAAAAGAGCAAAGAAAATGACTTTGATTACTACTATTTCCTGCAAAATTTAACCAACAGAAAGCAGTTCCTACAACAAAAAGGCCAAAGAAACGCCAAAATTGTCAGTAAATACTTTATCTTGTTGAGAAGAAAGACCTAGCAGCCGAGGGCAACACTGATTTAGAATACAAGCTCATCTGTAAAGTGCTGCAAAGAAGGATGGTGAAAGACTATAAGTATTACTGCCCTGGAAAACAGTGAAAGTTTAGTAAAAATAAATCTACGGAAATCTTGGTAGGAACCTCAACTGAATTACATTATCTCAAAGACTTTTGTAGATGAAACCAGCAGGAGAAAAAAATAAAAAAATAGACAGAAAGTGTAACAAATAAGAATACATTTATAATAGTCCATTTTCATCATCAGTTGATAATAGAACCACAGTATCATGGATGCCAAGAGTCTAGGGATTAACAAAAATAACTGAAAGGCAACAGAATAAAATACTACACAAAAACCAAGAAGGATGAAGTAAGAGAGATAATTAGTAGCACTGGAACAGTTTCAAGCGAATAGTCGGAGTAGATGCCACATTACAAGGAACTGATGAATAAGAACATTGAAACTGTAAGGAAAGAAGAGATAGTGAATATAGAATATTCTCTTTCTAGAAGTCTGATCATGAAGGGAAAAAAGATAAGACAGTAGCATCAAGGTATAGGCAGATTCAACAAAAAAAATTTTTATAGGCTATTGGGGGGTGCACACATATTTTTAGGATATAGGGAAGAAACCAGAAGAGCAAGCTATTGAAGATGCATTTATCTGACACAGGTTACAGAATTATCAACAGATCTGGAATTCAAGTTATATGACTTCCAAAACCATTGCTCTTTCCACTACAGTTAGATGAAGTTTGGAAATGAAGACTCCAGAAAGCTATTCATACTGTTTGATCATTTAAAATAACTGCATGATATTACAAAAATAGTAAAAAGTGCATTAAAATTAGACTGAACTGGGTCCTACCTGTAATGAACATGAGTGACTGTTGGTCGCCTATATCCAAGAATCCAGGTTTGGATGTCTATAGGTTCAGCTTTAGAATAAGCTATGGTTGTATCTATGACCCACTGGAGACCTTTTGGTTTATTCTCTAAGAACAAAGAGAAAGAAAGATGATTAAAAATGAACCAATTTTTATATTAACACAATATCAAGGGTTAAAATTTTTACAGTATATAGCATAACAATAAAACTATTAAGAAAATATTACAAAAAAAGAGAAAATATTATAGACTGTGGTGTTGCCACTATATAAGATGTATAATGTATGATAAAATTAAATATTCCTTTGGTTTTTCTATTACTTTAAAACAATATATTTTTAAAGAACTCATATCTTTAAAGCATTATCAGTCAACTTGTATTTATTTGACCTAATTGAGACAAATAACAGTATGGATGAACAAAAAACAATTTACATTTAGCTTATAAGTTGTTTTTATTATTATGTTTGAATGTAGATGTCTATTTTGGAAATTTACAATAACTTAAAAGTTACACAATCACATTTACCCATTTAATGCCTTGCCACATATTTTATAATCAGAATGCTATTGAACATGGTTATTTGTTCTATCTTTCAAGACATTTTCTATGAATTTGATGTATGGATGATAGAGACCTCTCCTTGAATAGAACTTTTAAGGTAATGTTCTACTGAATCAAATGCTTTTTCATAATCAACAAATAAATACAATAGAATTTTGTATTTTGCAGTCAATTGAAAAACAGCAAAGATATGGTCCATTTAAAAGTTATTAGTGCCCTTATGTCCTCATCTAGGATGTTCTTGGGCTTTCAAGCTTGTTAAACAAACAACAAACTCAAAAACCCACATGTTCAAATTAATCAGACAGTATTTAAAATTGAGAGATCACTATGTGCCACAGGTACTTACCGTGTGCCATTAAACAGAAACATCATGGTCTTTGTTCTTATGGAATATTTAAATTCTGAACAATCCACAACCCTCTTTTCTGCTCCCCCCAAAAGGACTGAAGATATCACAAACAGAAGGGAGGGAGGGAGGGAGAGGGAGAGAGACAGAAAGAAGAGGGAGGGAGGCGCAGGAAGGAAGGGCGAAAGATAATGGGCTTCTCTAAAGCTATGAGGTAAGACTTGTCTAGAATATAATTTTAGAATCTTTAATTGCCTTTCTAAAGCATTATAACTCTTTAAAAGAGATAAATTAGATAAAATTTTATTTTATTTTTGGAGAAATAACCAGAAGTCATGAGAAATTTTATCAAAAACCACTTCCATCAGGTACTATTTTCTTCAAATTAAAAGACAGAATTTCTCCCAAATGATGGATTTACCTTTAGGATTTAGAATCCCACAGGATATGGCTGAATGGATCTATTAAAAGGTCAGCCACATTCCTCAGTTCAAGACTTATAAAACTCCCAAGCTTTGGTTTGGCTAACATTGCTGTAACTTCTCTCTAGTCGTCAAGCTATTCAGAGCATTCATTTTCTAATGAAAGACTCTTTCCATTTTTTCTTTTATAAAATATGAATTGCTAGAGAAGTCTAGCAGCCAAGTACCTTGTCAGAAACAACAAACAGAAAGGGAAAATGTTAGATATTATCTCTTGTGGCTAGCTCATCTCATTTCAAGAGTTTGGTACTTTGTTGCCACTAAAGATACCCTTTTTTGGTAATCATGCACTTCAAATTAATTGAATTTATGACATATGTAAGTCAAACACTTGCAGCTAAAGCCAGGTATACTGGCTATTTTTTTTCTAAAGGTGCCTTGTGCACATCCATTGGCAAAAGTCTGATAGTTCTTCCTACATCACCTCAGATGGTTCTTCCTACGTTACCTCAGTTTTCTATTCCTTATCTTTCATCCAGTGACAAGTATCTACAGGCCCTGGTCTTCTCTTCTCTAAACTCACCTCCAGCACCAGTTCTGCTCCCACTCATCCTTACTTGACAGAACTATCTTATTTGCTGATTACTTTGCTCCTTCCTTTAAGCCTATTGTCTTTTTTGTTCCATGAACCAAGTTTCCAAGTTTTTATTCCAGTCTACTTTCTTTCCAGGACAGCTACATAGCACACATCCTTCTTCTTCTTCTTCTTTTTTTTTTTTTGCTTTTTGGGGGGCAATTGGAGTTAAGTGACTTGCCCAAAGTCATATGGCTAGTGTGTCACGTTTCTGGGGCCGTATTTGAACACAGGTCCTCTTGACTCCAGGGCCTGTGCTCTACTCACTGAGCCATCTAGCCGCCCCCCCTCCCCCACATCCTTCTGAGTTAAAATCTGTGTATCAGCCGTGTGAACCTGGGCAAGTCACTTAACCCTGTTTGCCTCAGTTCTTCATTTATAAACTGGAGAAGGAAATGGCAAACCACTCCAGCATCTTTGCCAAGAAACCCCAAATAGGGTTAGATATGACTGAAAAACCACTGAACAACAACAAACTTTTCTTTCCTTCCCTAATTTGATTATTTTTAGGTTCAAAATCCAGGTTATACTACTCTACTTTCAAGCTGAATCCCTACCAACAACTCCTTAAAAGTTCACACCACCCAAAATCCCTTCTTGTAATGAATACATGATGGTGTGAGAGCTCTTCCTGGCCATTCTATATCTTAGCAGCAAAAAAAATTTTACTTTCAATTCCAACCCCACAAAAAAAGTATTTCATTTTGTTATAGAATTTTGGATCTGAAAGGGCTTAAGAGATTAAATTCTTCCCTTATGACCTTTGACCCATGCCACATAGTGGCTTTTTTTTCAATTACCATCCTTCTTGATCTCTTCTATAGCATTTGATATTATTGACAAGCTCTCACCTTGAGATTTTCATCTCTTACCTTCCATAACAATAAACTACATGCATCTTCACCTCCCATCCTCCTGACAAACTTTTCTTGGTGCCCCTTTACTGGAGTTATCATTCTTCCACCTCCTAAGCATAGGCATTTGAACAATACTCTTTCGTTTGCTTAAATTCTTTCTTCCCTCCCTTCATTTATTCCCATGTCTTCAACTATCATATTGGCAGGTAACTCCTAAATCTATTATCTCCATTCCCTTCACCCACTCAGCCAAATTGGTCTTCTTGCTGTTTCCCATAATTAACATTGCATCTCCTGACTCTTTGTCTTTACACAGACAATCTCCTTCTCCCCATCACCTTTTGCTCATCCTCCTTCAAGACTTAGCATCTACAAGAGGCCTTCTAATGCCTCCGGATAGTTGTTTCACTATACCCCACCGAAGTGACATTGCATTTACTTTATAAATATTTTATACTTATCTGTGCAATTTTTGTTTCCCCTAGTAGAAGTTAGGACCCTTAAGGGTAAAGATTTTTGTTTTTCTATCCTCAAGAACTATGACTTTGCTCTAAAATATACACACATATGTTATCTATAATTATATTTAATATTGTTTTAATATTATTTTAATAATGTTTTACAATATAACATAATAGGTGCTCAATAAATGCTTGTTGAATTGAAATTATCTGAGACAACTGTGAGTCACTGAAGATGTTTGAGTAAGGGAATGATACTGTTTGATTTGTGTATAGTACTATCACTCTGACACAAGTGTAGAAGATGGTATGGAAAGATTGGAGAGATTGGAAACAGGGAGACCTATTAGGAGGTTATTGTAATAGTCCAAGCAAGAAGTGAAACATGCTTGGACTAGAGTAGATTCTGTAAGAATGAAGAGGAGACCAAAAGGTAAATTCATTCATTCATCCAAACATTAAATGCTTACTTTATGCAGCAAGATCATAGGAACTCCGCAAATAGAAACTTTAAGAGATCAACTATTTCTAGGTTTCAGAGCTGGACGGGACCTACATGATCATGTCATCCAAATCCTTCATTTAACAGAAGAGGAAAACTGAGACCCAACAGGGTCACCAACTCTGACTTATCTATGATCTTGTCTGCATGCATAATCTCTCCAACAGGGCATTTTGCAGCTTATTCATGTGTTCTCAACTCATGCAACTCCTGTCTATGTCTTGCTATTGACACACAATATGATATACACTAAACAGGTTCTTCCACATGAAACTGTGTGGGTACCAAAGAAGCACAGGGGTTCTATCTTGCTTCATTGTCATGTTATCATCAGCCTGTTTTTTGTGGTTATCCCTTTTTCTAATGACATCTTTATGCTGCTTCTCCTGCACAGTTCTTCATTTGTAATGTGTAATTGTAATATCATCACACATCTGTCCAAAGTCCTTCAATTGATTCTTGAATATAAATCTTCAGAGACTATAATATTCTATGAATGGTAATCACTTAAAAAATACAGATTGACATTAAACAACATGTGCCTTTGTTTTAGAGAGATTTGGGAGGCTATTAAAAGAGAACTGTTTAACTTTAAAAAGCCAATGTGGCTCACTCCCCTCCTATTTGGTTCTGGGATCAGCTTGTTGTCCATTTGCAGTCTTTCCAAAATATATGTCCTGACAGACCAGTTCTGTGGGTTATCCTTCCAATTGTGTATCATACTCATAAAAGGTATTCTTCATCTACTTTTTTTTTTAAACATTGTAGAGGTAGGCTGAACTCTTGAGTATTTATGGACCCCATTTAGGAGGATTTGAAATATTCTAATGAATGATGCATATCCAAACATGAGAATCTGGAGAACTTCCTTGATTACAGGAAGACCCTCTTCTGTTTCAACTCTGAAGTAGATAACCTCTACAATAGCAGCAAATTTCTTTGTCAAGCGTTGATCTCTTTGCTTTATGTCTCACTTGGTATTAATAATTGGATCAAAGAGTTATTTCTGTTGTTATATGTCCCAAGGATTCTTGCATTATTACACATACACATATGAGAACATTTTGGAGTAGAGACTTTTAAGATGAAATTTTATTCCATTAAGCAAAATACAATTTTTAAAAAATAATTATTATCAACAAAACAAAACATCACAATGGGGGACCTTTTTTTTTTAACATCCTTTAGTGAATTGTTTGAGTTTAAAGATGTGGCTATCAGTTGTGAAATTTTGCCTTCTGCCTTCTCACATTTTAATCATGGATGCTCTCAGCACTCATATATGTATATATGTATATGCACATACGCATATATACACACATACATATACACATATGTAGTTTTCAAAGATTCTGTCGAAATGGGAAAGCAATAATTTGGGTTAGTGATTATCGATATTTTTTCCAAGTGTCTTTTTCTTTTTGATGATAAAAATGTGATTTCCCCGCCAAGTGTTTGATATCTACCCTCTTACAAAAACCTTGCGAATCAAATCAGTGTTGCTCTCAAACCTGTGTCATCTTCAACACAGACCATGTTTGTGGTCTTATCTTTGTGCCTTTCCCACCTTTATCATCTTTAGTGTCCCTTCTACTTTTTCATGCAGCATATCAGAGATTATGATGATGAGAGTCCAAATATGGTAGCTCCATCACCATTGATGGAGAAAGTGTTTGTAATAGAAATCTTTTTCATCTAAAGTTGTGTAATTAGTATCAATCAATATCTGTACCTAATATCAAGAATAACTAGATCAAGAGTAACTAATATCAAACAAGGTCTATAATAAGCAATAAGCTATAAAAATATTAATTTGCTTCAAAGTTCCTATTTTAAAAGAATAAGGCTCAACTTCAAACATGCCATATTCAGACAATGTAGTGCCATATGGAAAGGGCACTGGATTTGGAGCCAGGAGATCTGTGTTCAAATCCTGACCATCACTTTATTACCTGTGTGACTGTGGACAAGTCATTTACCCTTTCTTGATCTCCATTCCTTTGGTTAAAAAATGAAGGGGTTGCATAGAATGAATTCCAAAGTCTCTTCCAAGCTCTAAAGTTATGACAGCGGGGTGGCTAGGTGGCACAGTGAATAGAGCACTGGCCCTGGAGTCAGAAGTACCCAACTTCAAATACAGCCTCAGACACCTGACACACTTACTAGCCATGTGACCTTGGGCAAGTCACTTGACTCCAATTGCCTTGCCTTCCATGCTCGAAAAAAAAGCAAAAAAATAAAAAAATAAAATAAAGTTATGACAGTATGATATCATGGTTTCTGGAGGTTATGAGATTGTCCTCATTAACAATACCACTTGGAATTACCACAATGTAAAATATTAAATGTGTACTCTTGGATTGAGAGGTTTGGGCCTGTGTGTGGTAGTTGCAGAGAAAGTGGTGAGAAAAACCTTAAAAATTATTATACTAGGGGCGGCTAGGTGGCGCAGTGAGTAGACCCTGGAGTCAGAAGGACCTGAGTTCGGATCTGGACTCAGACACTTAACATACACAAACAAAAAAAACCTAGCCGTGTGACCTTGGGCAAGTTACTTAACCCCAATTGCCCTCCAAAAAAAGCAAAAAAAAAAAATTATTATACTAAAGAAAAAACATTTTGTGGAGAAAAATAAAAGAAAAAAGTATGCCATAATCCTTATTCAACACTATTCTGAAATGTCACTAGTCATGGTTTCCTTGCCTTTAGAAATTTCAGCTGAGAATGATGCCTTTAAGTCACCCCTGGCCACTTAATTTATTGGAGAGATGTTTCAATGATGCATAATCTTACAGATCTCTTAGTTTGCTAAACAGCCAGTCCCCCTGAGTGAATCACATGGAAATGGACAAAATTCATATCTAGAACAGAACTGTCAAATAAATAGGATGCCAGATATAGCTGCTCAGAGGCAAATACTGACTCAGTCATTGTGGCTGCGACAGAAAAAAATGAGAGAAAATAAAAAGAACCTAGCTTTATCACCCTCCCACATGTAACAAACGGAAAATATTATCCTATTTTGTTCATTTTGTAATACTTATTTAAAATCTGGCCCCAGAAGAAAGATGACAACATGTATTCTTTATTGGAGGTTGGAGATTATGAGTTTGGAACACTGGACTGATTTTCATAAACCTTTTTTCATCTTTGCTACAAGGGAAAATTTACTGAGTAGGGGAAGAGAAGAGAAGTTTAAAAGAAATGAATGTAATAAAAGTGTCAATTACAAAAGCTAGGGATCATTCCCTACAATAAATATCTAAATTAACTGAAGTTGTGGAGTTTTAAGGAAGTCAAACTTCTGCTTAAAATAGACCATTTTTTGAGTAAGAGCACCAGCCTCGGAGTTGGGATGACCCGAGATCGAATCCGGCCTCAGAAAATGAACACCCACACATAAATAATGACTAGCCGTGTAACCTTGAGCAAGTTACTTAACCCCAATTGCTTTAAAAAAGAAATAGACCATTTTTTTTTAAAGACAGGATCTTATTCTTTCAGTTTCAATTATAGATCATATTTCCTTTCCTATAATATGATAGGTTAATATAAAATCCTTGGTTTGTTTTACTATTTTTAAATAAAAAAGTAACTTTAAAATATGGTTCCTGAATATAAGCCTTTTTCTGTTTTTTTTTTAAAGGAAAAACAAGACAAATATTCAGATAAAATATTTACTTATATTTAATACATCAGGAATTATTGATTTTGTCAGTATGGTTACTCCCCCTACCAATAATGACTGTAACATTCTACAACTTAGTAGATGATTGAGTTGCTGCAGCTAAAAAGTCTGTGATGGTATAAAACCAACTCAGTGATAACCCTCTCTGAACTTTGTAAAGAGAGCCTTTGGATAACAAAGATTACCAAGCTGACCTACAAGAGACTGCATTCAGCTAGCATAAATTTTGTGAATACAGGGTAATGACGATCATACCACAGTGAACCAAGAGAGTAGAACTTATCATGTCTTGTGAGAGTATGTGGGGAATTACAGAAGTATACTGACATTACAAAATAATCTGGTGCCAGAATTTTCATTCGGAAAGACTAATAGCTGAAAATGAAAATGGAAGTCACAAGAGAAACATAAGGAATAAGGACATTTCCATGGATCAAAATTTGTTGATTATAGAAATCTATTTTGTATAGTGTTTATTTACTTTTAAAAGTCAAATTCCTATATTCAGCTATTACTAGCTTATTAACAAATTAGCTTGCCATAAGTGTTCTAAAAGAGTAGCATTAAAATGTGTAAAAATGAAATGAGGTATCTGGTAGAGCACTGACTCAACGGATATACAAAAGAGGAGCCTGGCCAATGTCACATGATGCTTAGATGCACATAAAAGTTAACATTTCTCTACTTACTCACAACTCAAGACAGGGTAACAATTCTGGTTCATGATATAGTTTAATTAAAAGATATGTGTATTAAAACTACTGAATAACAATTTCTCTTTCAGGTGAGGAATACTGGGTGACAAATCGTAAGAGTATATGCTGAGCTATCGGCACAATTAGCTAACAGTTCATAATTACACATAAATAAAAACTGAATGATATGAAGACCCTCCTCCTGAATTATACTGTGGGAATTTGGAGGGCAGGATCCAAGTTTTAAACTATTTATACTATACTAATACAAGCACCTAGAATAATGCTGTGAATACATTTTTCAATAACCACAACAGATAAATGGAACCATAAAAACATAACAATACACTTGTGAGCAGAGAATAAACTCATATCACCATGCAACAAATAAAAACATTTTTTTCATTATTCTTCCCAAAAAACTAGTTCCTTTGATTTAAAAAAAAAAAAAGGTAACATTTTTAAATGAATATTTCCACCCTGTAGAATTTTCCAATAAGAAAATCATATAGCTCTCCTGGGCAACAGTGGATAGAGTGCTGGGCCTGGAGTCTGGAAAACTCATTTTCCTGAATTCAAATCTGGCCTCAGACACTTAACTAGCTATGTGACCCTGGGCAAGCCACTTAGCCCTGTTTGCCTCACTTTCTTCATCTGTCAAATGAGCTGGAGAAGGAAATGGCAAACCACTCTGGTATCTCTGCCAAGAAAACCCCAACTGGGGTCATGAAGAGCAGGACATGAATGAATGACTGAACAACAGTAACAACAGCTCTCCCACAAAGAAAAAAAAATACCATACCTAAGACCCTAGCATCTCCACCTGCTGGGGTTCCATTTTCTTGTCGTGCTACAAGTTCATTCAGAATGATTTGTGTTGCCCCAAGCCTTGGCAGGGTGACATGTGTAAGGAATGGCAAATTATTTTTTTTGGCAAATGCCTGACTTGTTTCTCGTCTTTTCCTGAGGAAACCACCTTCTGGAAACAGAACAATCCACTTCCGATCCCGGCTCCTGTAACAATTTCTTAGGTGCTTCTTAAGAATAACAAGCTGCTGGTCACGATGAGCTTTTCCCTAGAGGACATAGACACACACACAGAAGAATTAAGTTCAACTTAGTTTACATGAAGTTATTTCAGGATTAAAAAGATATCACTAATGGTGTCCTCCTCCCACCCCCAGATGCAAAAAGGTACAAAATGTTAACTTTGGAAACTTGCAGAAAATTATAAAGCTCCTATTTCAATATTTTTGTTTCAGACAGATTTCCCATATAAATAAAACTAATTCTTTTAAAATTTCTAGCTTAACTTTTGTTAGGAGTTCTCAAGAATAACTTTATTTTTCAGTTCTCATAAAATGAAATTTACCTCTAATTACAGATAATCTACTTTTCCTAGCCAATTTATTACAAAAAATCCACAGATATTTTTCACATAATTCTTAGTTTCTACTTAACCAAAGTTAAGTCAACCAGCAGTTGGGTATTGCAATGGACAGAACAGTGAACTTGGATTCAGGAAGACCTGAGTATGAATCCTGCCTCAGACACTTATTAGCTCTTTAACACTAATTAAGTCCCTTAACCTCTCTCAGCCTCAGTTTCCTCATCTGGAAAAAGGGACAAAGAATAGCACCTATCTCCCAGGGATGCTGTAAAGATCAAATGAGATAATATTTGTGAAAACACTTTGCACACCTTAAAGCACTATATGCAAATTTTAGCTTTTGTTATTACATAGTATATACATTATTTTTATACCAAATATTATTATATATTAACCAAAGTCTTAAGTTATTCTGAAAAGAAACTGAAACCCAAGGGCAACAAAGAACCACAATCCCTTGAGATTTCTGCTTCTGACTGCTTAATTAAATCATTCCTTAACCCCTAATCTCTACTCTTTTTGGCGTGGCCGTTAATTTCTCTTTGAACTTTTACAATGCCAAAAAAGAACTTTTATTATTCCTACTTCTGACTGCTAACTGGGAGACAAGTATCACTTTTTTAGTCAAAGATTAAACAGCTTTTAAAGCGAAGCAAAAGGTATACACAAGGTAGGACACTAGCAGACAATATAGTGTTTCTTCTTAGGAACCTGTACAATCTCAATCATATTCCCTCATTCCCCCTTGATCTGCTTCTCTAAACCCAGTTTTTACAAATGGGTGGCCTGATATTCGATTGGTATTCAAACCTTCCCAAACTGCTTAGCTCAACCCCCAGGTGTGGGAATGTGGGTCTTTGAACAGAATGCACATTCACTATGGTGATCTGCATCCCCTTTTGAATCTCAGAGGCTTCAGATGTATAATTACCTCAGTGCAGACTCCTTGGCCAGGAACCTAGAGAAATTCTCTTCCTTTCCTACCTCTTGGCTCCCAAAAAAGAAAGATGCTTTCTGGACTTCCAAGTTATCACCCACCAATGGACTCAACCTCCTTTTGGAGATGTTAGTACTCTGGCCCCTGGCCCTGGAAGTTCTTTTTCTTGTCCTCAATCCCATCTACTCCCTTCCTTACAGATCAAGAAAAATTATCTTAAATTGTAGCAGCTGGCTCAGCCTTTGGTGGTTATACTTTTTCTATCATCTACTATCCTAGATTTCTAGTGAGACATCAGACCATGTGAATCTCCATGGCTCTCTGAAATTACAGAGCACATGATGAAGCTCGCTTAGAGACTGCAGTCCTGTCATACCTCTCCAGCCCCACTCTCACTGGCTATGCTCAGGAGCATTACATACTTCAGGATTAACAGAGACCAGATATCCATCGCTGCTCTCTCAGCACTGTACTGTTCTCACTAGGCTACACATGTCTTGTATGCCCATCTCTTCCCAGGCTAGTGATCAGGGCAGAACCCCAATTTTTTTTGCACAGTATATACAATAAACTATTCTTTCTATCCCTAGTAGTACTATCTGGAATAATTCCTTCAGATGACAAAACATATGTCAACACACACAAAGACTATTTTATAAGTAGTTAAATGGCAAAGTGGAGAGAGCAAAGGACATGGAGTCAGGAAGACACTTCCTGGACAAATCAATTTCTCCAAGCCTCAGTTTTGTACAGTGGGGATAAAAAAAAAGCACCTACTCACAATGTTATTATAAGCATCAAATGAGTTAACAGATATGAAGCACTTTGCAAACCTTAAAGCATCAAACAAATGCAAACTATTATTAGAATTTAGAGAAGTGGAAAATTTTAAATTATAACACTAATTACTTAGCTTTCATTGTTAATTGCAAAGTGTTTTTAAAAATCCATTTTGCAATCTGTTGTAAATAATGGTTACAGTGAGTAGCTAAGAGATCCTACAAAGTTATTTTCTTTTAACATTAATGCCTTAGTCAGAAAACTTCATGTATATTCCAACATTCCAGATACCAATGTCTCATTTTATCTAGCACTGTTGCATAAATGTAGGATTCTGAAAAGGTAAAATGTCCAGATAATTGAAATCTAGTCCTTTAAGCAATGGAATGCTCTCAATTTTACCCATTTGTAGTAGAAACATCCCTAAAATGCTCCTATGTTTTAGTTAGAATATATTTAACAAAATTTAACCCTTCTTGAAGATTCATGGTTATGATTATAGTAATCAATCACTATACTGTGTCATAATGTAACAATATTCTCAGGATTTATTGAGACATGTTTCATTGAATTCTATTCTAGTCAGTGGATATATATGTTTCCCTTCAATAATTGCTGCAGGGACTACTGAAGTATATAGGAATATTTTCTGCTACAAGCTAATCCTAGGTGATGTTAGGTAAAAGAATATAATGAACAATGGTCACTGACAGTACCTCAATCAAACTTTACTTCAGCTGGATTTCACAATAGTGGGATTTGCTTAAAATCCACCAGCAATATTGTTACCTTCACAGTAAATGACTCCAGGGGCCTGTATGTTTGCAATTTGCTTTCACAGCTGCCTAGATTTTCCACTTAGAGGGTCTGGTGGTCTCCATCCTACTACTAACAACCACCACCAGCTATTCATGTATACGTTGGACTCTTCCTGCTCTCTGGTTATAACTGCAAGTCAGAATCAAGAGTTACAAAAGTCTGAAACATGAATATCATATGCAAGATAAAGTCAATATAACAGAATATAAGTTCCTTGAGAGGAGGGATTACCAATTCTTTTTTTGCGATTTTTTTTTTTTTTTTTGCGATTTTTGGAGGGCAATTGGGGTTAAGTAACTTGCCCAAGGTCACACGGCTAGGTTTTCTCGTTTGGGTGTGTAAGTGTCTGAGGCCGGATCCGAACTCAGGTCCCTCTGACTCCAGGGTCACCGCTCTACTCACTGCGCCACCTAGCCGCCCCCGGGGTTACAATTCTTAACAAATGCTTCTTGATTGATATGCTCTCATCTTGAGAATGAAGGGAGTGTGTTTACTGCTTTCAGAGTGAACTTTGGGACAGTTATTTTTGTTGAGCTCAAGGACTCCTATTTATTAAATTGCAGTTTTTACAGAAGGCAGAGGCTTCTGGATAAGATATTAAGCATGATAAATTCCATTCACCCTTTCAAGTTAACCACTTATGAGAATAAGAAACACTTTACAGTAGCACACCCTAGGGAAGCTTACACCTGAGCTTCAGAGGTGAAAGTGATAGTGGTTGCCTGATCTTATGATCCTTAAATGGCAGAAATAGGCTGTTTCTTATACCTTAGGGGTAAAAGTGTCTTGGGTACACAGGGAATCTGGAACAAAGTTTCATGACCTGTAAGCTGGCTGGGCACTTACTGTAACTGCTACATTTAGCACTAGTATAATTGTACCTCAATTCACTGATCAATCCAGTGGCAGAGCAAAACAAAAACAAAAACTCTATTACTTACCTGTCTTATAAAGAAATCTCCATGTATTAGAGAAACAATACCAAAGTTTGTATACTTAAATATGTGATCCATCAACCACATCATCTGAGCAACAACCTGAAATGTTTAGAAAAGGAGAAGTGGTTAAGTCTTGAATAAATGGAACCTGACTTAACATGGCTCAGGTGTGGAAAAAAAGGCTCAGGCTACATAAGAAATCTTTAGAGCCCTTTGCAAATTGGCTCAAACCTACCTTTCCATACTTATTATGTCTTATTCCCCTTCATACACTTTACAATTCAGCCAAATGGGCTGTGCTGTTTCTCCATATATGACACTCCATCATTTGAGCAGGATTTCATCCAACCCTGGAATGCACTCCCTCCTCACTTCCACCTTGTGAAAAAAAAAAAAAACCCTAGCTTCTTTCAAAGCTAGGCTCATGCTTCCCTGCCCACTTCTTATATTATTTCATAAAGTTATATGTGCAAATATTGTCTTCCCAAATAGAATACAAATTCTTGGAGAGCAGGAACTGTTTGGTTTTGTCTTTGTATCCTCAGTACAGGGCAAAGTACCTGGTAAATAGTAGGCACTTAAATCCTTGGAGGTTAAATGACAGAATGATTAGAAGACCAATGATAGTTCCAGAAATAAAAAAAAAGGTCTAAGCATATATCTGGGACTTAGGGCCCCTGAACTCTAGATTTTTTGCACAGTTCTTTATTCATAATAATGAACTCTTAGTCCTTGCTGCCTTTTATATACTGTTAGGAACAAGAAACAATTTCTTTGCTTCTTTAGGATTAAAACTTCCCAAATTTTATGGACTTCAAAACATCCTACTCTAAAAATGACAATAATAAAATTAATCAAATTCAAATTAAATATTTTTAAAAGTGTCAATATTTTAAAACAAAAAATGTTTATAAACTTCCTAAAACAATAAAGGGAAAAGTTTAAGTGCCTAGTATTTTGCAAGAATATTATGATGATGTAAAATATATTGGTGGTAAGGAGATAAAATCCAGCAGGCAAAAATCACATATAAGCTTGTGAAATAAAATTTTATTGATAAATTGTATTAGTAAGAGTAATCAAGTAGTACCACGAGACACTATTTGATAGGTCTTAAATGTTAACTTAGAAAAACAATATTTACTTTCCTAGTCACTGGAAGAAGATGAAATTCTAATGTATTATCAATCACTAATATGGATTAATAACTATTAAAATGGAAAACTTCAAGGCAAAGAAGTGAACTAAAGATAAAATATTAACAAAAACTTAATGAATTTACTAACTTATCTTCCCTGCTGAGGTAATAAGCTCTTCTTGATTTAGCCTTAAGTAAAATGAGGTTATAACCCTAAGACAGAATTCAGAGCTTTTCTGCTTTTGCTTACAATAAGAAAAAATTGTCTACTCCCCACCTTCTAAATTATTGTTAAATCCATTCACTGCCCTCAAATAGTATTTGCCCTCACACCAAAGCTTCACAATAATAACTTTAGAACTTTTCATTTTCAGTTTGGTCAGTAATGGCTTATAGTTAAATTATATTAGGGAGTATTAATGAGCTATGTTCTTCAGATATTTACAAACTATTTTGTTTCTCTTCTGAAAAGATATTTCTAAATAATTTACAAGGATTTTTTTTGTCAATGTTCATCAGGCTACTTGTTTACAACCAAACTCAGGACATAAGGAGGCAATTTCAATTGGGATATTTCAAATGGTTGCAAACACTTTTCATGAGCAAATGCTTCCCTCTTTTTATACCTCACTTGATATTAGTAATCAAAGGACTGAAGAAAGGTATTTTTATTGTTAACATAGTTGAAGGAATCTTGCCTGATATTAACAAATGCTTGGAAGACATCTTCAACCAAAATTAAGCTCAGTAAGATCTTGCATTCTATATATCTTCAGGACAATTTGCTGACGTTAAAGATATGTATGGTCTGTTGTAGCATGTCATTTGCAGAAGACTGCCTGCCCTCTTTTCATACCTTTATCAAGAATGTCCTCAATGTACATGCAGATTATTCTCAGAATAACTGTAGCAATATAAAAGTGGGAATACGGTTTGTTCATTATTGATATTGTCTCAGTTGTCTTTGGTGGTGGTGTTTTCAGTTTTTTCCCCTCACATCTGCTTTCCTTATCTCTTTCAACTACCTTGAGTTCTCCATTTTTCAAGGACCTCAAAATGGTTTCACCTCCAGCACAGATCTGCTTCATGTATATCTATTCTAGTCCAACTGCTCATCCCATCTTTGTTTTATCAATGCCATTTCCATTTCCACATGCAATTATTTCTAGGGCTATGACACTGAGTTTCATTTGCTGTAATGTTATCTGATGCTCCTGAGTTTTCTTGAGGAAAGTATTAACAATATAATATGCCTAAGGCTTCTAAGGTTAAAAGCCTTTTCTTCACTTTTTGTTTCAATCCATTCCACAGAACAATATATATTACTCAATAAGAAAATGTCTCTAATCATCACCACCTTACTCTTAAATAATAAGCAAACCAAAAAACCCAGATTTAGAAATTAGATTCCCAAGAGTAAAGTACTTGCAGTAAGTGGCCTGGCAAAAAAAAGAACTGGCCCCTTTCAAGCCTCAACTCAAATAGCACCTTCTCTAAGAAGCCCTTCCTGACTCCCCTTACCCTTACTCCTCTCTGTCCCTCCCAAGATTAACTTCCCTTTACAATGAAAAACTTTGTACTTAAGAAGGTATGTACTTATTGTCTCCCCCACTAGATTCTGAGTTCTTAGAGAACAAAGGCTGTGTTTTTGTTTTTGTTTTTTTGTATCCCCATTACTTTCCACAGTGCCTGACATATTCGGCAAAACCCCAGATAAAATGATTAACAAAGGCATATTGCCAATTTGGGGGAGTACATTTATAATCAAAAAGCTGTTTAAAGTAAGCTCTGGCCTAAGTCCTCTAATTCCCTTCACTTTTTGGATCAAAGTATTATAGAGCTGTCTTGTTGGTGATCTCAAAATTATATAACGGCAATATAATTCAATTTCTTAATTAAAAACCTAATAATGTCATTAGACACAAAATCTCTAAAGCAGAGTAAATGATGAACTCAATTACTATCTTTCTCCCTTTGAAATTAAAGATATTAATTTACCAATGATATGGACTCCAAGAGTTACTTCAAGTAAAATTCCAAAAGTTTCATGCTTTCAAATTTTATATACAAATCTATTTAAATCAAACCCCAATTTACCAATCATGAAGACAGCAAAAATAAAAAAAAAAAAATAGACTCAACTACTTTCTTAGTATAAATACTTGCCCTGAAGTAGATGTTTATATGCTTATTCTTGAAGATAAAGACTACAAAGCCATCACTCAAATATTCATTGATCACACTTTTTAGGTTAAGATAATCCATTCTTCCTATTTTCAACTTGATTGCAGGGGAACTTAACATAACAATGTTACATATAATTTATGGAAACATAAAAGGAAAATGCTCCTAGGTAAAAGAATTAATCTGGAAGAAATGAATCTTTCTAAGAAAATTTTATCTTCTCCAGAGTGGTTGAATTTGAGTATTCTGGTAAAACCACTCTACTAATTTGAGTATTCTGGTAAAACCAATCTACATACCCCACATATACTAAAGTTAGAAGAATAAGAACGCAACTAAATATTAAGGAATATTGAATATAATTTAATTATTCCTTGATGCTTCAGAAAACACCTTCAAAGCTTTCCTGAAATGTCTCCAGGAAATAATTATTAATGTCAAATTATCATACTTCTAAGTACCAAAGTTCTAGTTAACAGAGATCTCCAGTTCATAAAAAACTGAATAGACCAGCTTTCAATACAAATCAATACCATGTATCAAGTGAGCAGAAAACAGCTATTTTAATTCCAAGCATACGTCTATTCCATGACAATCTTTCATACTTTAGCGAATTTGTTTCTAAATAGCTATTTCTTTTCAGAATCTATTCTGTAATGCAAATATAACAAACATTTAATATACATTTTAGGAGTTGTTGTGCAATAAGGCACCTGCCCTCAAGAAGCTTATAATTTAATAAGAGAAGTATGCTATATATAACAAAAGGTAAACTGGTATAAGCAAATGCAAAATTACTATGCTATAGTTCAAATGATTGGGGAGAAGAGGGAGAGAGATGCAGGATTTCAACAAGCAGATACAAAGGAGATAGTGTACATCATGAAAAAGGCACAGAAATTGTAAAGAGTGAGGCATATTTGGAAGTAACCACTGTACCACCAGTTGCCACTTGGATTGGAATCTAAGTTCTGCCCCCTGACCACCTTATGACCTTGAGAAAGGTCATAAACTGAAGGAATAAACTGAATCCCTTCGTATCTCTACCTCCTTACTTCCCTGGTTTCCTTCAAATCTCAGATAAAATTCTGCCTTCTGAAAGAAGGATCCCCTTTCTGGATCCCCTTAATGCAAGATGCTGCTTTCTTTGATTAACTGCAATTTATCCTGTATTTACCTTGATGCATATAGTTAGCTGCATGTGACTGTCAGGTTCCTTGAGAGTAAAGACTGTTTTTGTCTTCCTTTCCCCAAAGCTTAGCACAGTGCCTGATACATAATAGGCATTCAATAAATGCTGGTTGAATTGATTTGACCTCTCATCTTCTCTGTTAGAGGAGACAGGTGGTGTAGTGGTTAAAGTGGTTGGAGTGAGGAAGACAATGGACCAATCCTACTACCTGCAGAGAGGCTTTGAGTCAGTTACTTTACAGAAGTCTGCCAATCTGTTACCTCATGAATACAATCGGCAAAATATACAATAAGGCAATTGGAAGATATAGTAAGGTATTCAAAGGTTCTAAACCTGGTTGTCTGAAAAAAATGGCACACAAAAGACCTAAGTCAGATTCTTGAATCAAGACAAATCTACTTTGGGCCCTGTTGAGTTTGAGGTGTCAGGAAGACATCTATTTGGAGATAACTAGTATAGAGTGCAAAAATACAAGTTTGGGGCTTAAGAGAAAGGTCTCTAGGGCTAAATAAAGAGATGTGGAATTTTTTGCATAGAGGATAAGCACATACTCCAAGACTCAAAATTTTAAATGTACTCTTGATTTCATTTCATTGTCTATAAGTACATTCTGGTCATTCTAAATCAGATTAGGTATGTAAAATTTAAACACCATTAAAATGTCAGCTATCATTATTATTTCAAGGTGTACAATCATGACTTCTGATTCATCATATTCTCTTCCTAATTTTGAATTTCTACCAACTGTTCTACTCTCTTACTACTTCCTCTGCTAGAGACTCTAGATTGAAAGCTTAGAATCTTCTGTAGAATGAAGGGGTTGGTTGGACTAGATAACTACCAATGTGCCTCCCAGGTCTAAATCTATGATTTTGGTGTTCTTTCTCTCCCTTGATCACTTACAGCATATCTGTTCTGTTGACTCATTATATTGTCTCTCACATCTTTTGCTTCCTCCCATTTCTACTGCCACCATTCTGGTTTAGGCCCTTAGCACCTCAAGTACTGCTCCCTCTCTCCAGTATATATCTTTACTACCCCCATTTATGTGATACACAATCATCAGATTACTCTCAAAATAGAGCTCTGAACATGTTATTTTTTTTGTTCAAAAACCTTCAATGATTTTCTACTTCTTCAATAAAAAAAGTTCAAAATCTTTAGCCTTGTCTTCGTGGGCCTTTATAATCTTGTTTCCTAACTTCTCCCATCTTACTTGCTACTCCTTGTCAACATGCTCCCCTTATTGGCTGGTCTGTTTGCCGCTCCTGGAACACACCATATTCATTCTTGCTTCTTCTGCTCTTTTGTATCTATGCTCCACTCACTTCAACATAATCCCAGTTCCACTCCACTTCACCAAATACTACCCGTTAGAGTCCTCTTCTCTGAACCCTTCTTAAGCCAATCTAGCTGACAATAAGTTTACTCCTGTCTGAAAGTACAGCTCTTATCTTTATGAGTCATGATCATTTACACTGTAATGCCTTGTGCCACCTCATCTATGGTGGTCACATTACTCAATTTATGATGGCGTTTAGCTTTTCATGTTGATGTCTTGTTTCTGGAGGAAGAAATTCTATCTCTGTCTTCCTGACAGCACCTAGCACAGTACTTTGTATATAGTAGTTCCTTCTGTCTTTTTATTGACTAATATTCTTTTTATTAGGCCAAAAATTCAGTTCATCATTATTTATATAGTTGCTTTCTCCTATTTGGTACATCCATACACATAACTGCTTTAACTTTCCCTTCATTAAGCAATGAGTCTTTTAATGACATGGACAGAATTTCTCTTCACTGAAATAAGTATACAAATTGGATAGATTTATCAAAGTACATTAAGTTAAAGCAATATGAAAGCTGTAGCACTAACAACAATGAAAGAGAAGGGTGTATTTAACATCTTTCTTCCTAAAATAGTTCCATTTTTATATGATTAGATAGTCTCTTAAGAATTCAATGTCTAATACTAATTCTTTTTCTTAAATGATATTACTTTACAAGTTTTTCTCTCTCTCAATTAGTTCTTCAATTCACCATTAAACTCAACATCCCTTGACCAACCTGGGGACTTTTTAAATCTGAGAAAAGAGCAATGTTTAAATTCCTAGCAACTAGTGAAAATTCTAGTCACATACTTAAAATACAATAATTCCTACCTAACCCCTTTTATAAACAAAAAAAGGGAACAGGCTGTCATCATTTATAATGTAGTAAATATATTTTCTAATTAGATTTTTGTAACCTAGAGATAACCTACCATTCCTTTGTCTTGTAGGCACATCATTAACATGCACACATCTCCTGTTGCTTGATGGTTCACCAACATCAAAGCTTCATCTTCTGAAATTGCTTTAATATCTTCACCCCACTCCATTACTGTAAGAATAAAAAGTTTCAAAGCTTTCATTTGAAGACTTTATGGTGTTAAAAATCTTTAAGTAGTATGCATGTGATACACCCCAGATTAAATTATGGCATATCACTTTATTATAAAGGGTATAAAACAGATTAGAAAAGTTTTTCCTACAAAATTAGAAAACTGACATAACATTTTTAAAGCCCAGAATATACATATGGAAGGGCCTTTTACCCAAAACACAGGTATATATAAAATTAACTATTTTACTCTTAACGTAACTATCCTCATTTCATGTAAATTTATGTCCCAGAATTTTGAACGGAATCGATATGGCAAAGCACTGTTTCATTTTTAAACCATGAAGGTTTGAATTTAAAGATTTTTCAAACTAATGTGTAATACATATTAAATGATTGTTTGTAGTGATAAAATATATCATGGTTTAATTTTACTGGAAGCCATTTTAAATATACATACAAATTTTGAAAGGGTACTAAATTCCAAGGCAATTAGAAGGAATGAAAAGCCCTGACCAACATCTTTACCTTTTTCACCACAAAAGTTTCAAACTAAGCCTATGAGAAATATATATTCAATTTGATAATGAAAGTCACCAGTTTTTTAAAAAAATTACTTTATAAATAACTTTACTAAATCATAATGTAGGGAGTTGCTACTTCGCTATATAATTGATAGGTAAATTTCAAACTACATTTGTACTGCTTTTCTGTAAAAGTCAAGAAGGAACAGAAATATGAAAAGAAAAGGAAAATTATGAAGTGATATGTTTTAATTTTTAAAAATTCTTCCTTTAAAGCCCAATTCAAATTTCATTTCTTATGTGAAGCTTAATAGATGGAAGTAGTGTTTTACTCTTTTGAATGAATCAGCTATCTGTAACAGTCATGTGGTACAAACATATTGCTTTGTATTATTTGTTAATTTTCAAATATACAGACATTGTCTCAATATTTCCTTATATTCCCCAAAGAAACAAGCATCAGGCTCCTCTCATTTTTTAAATTTAATTTTTATTTATTTAAAAATTTTAATTTATGCTAATCTTCAAAATTTCTTTAAATTTTTAAAAGGACATAATACATAAAGCTACAAAAGGCTTTCCAACACTCTAGTCAAGAATATATCAAAATAACAATAATGTTAGCTCAAAAGCAACAAACCTTAAATACATATAAATATGAACACTGTTTTAGGTTTTACCAGACCAACAAAATGTAAAACTAATGTCTCTTTAGAATGCTAAAAGATTTAGCTGTAAGTTAGAAGTTATCTTTCAAATGTATGGAGCCACAAATTCTTCTCTTGAATTGGGAGAGTTAATCATTTCCTCAGGTAAATGCCTCCCCAAATGTCTTTCCTGACTCAGTTTTCAGTACATTATTGAATGATGTAATATGCTAAAGGAATATAATGTCAAATATGTTTTCATTTGGACACCTTTGCTGTATATTCCAACAAAATGGAATGCAAAATAATGGGGGAAAAAGAACTCCTCTGATTTTACTTTTAAAATTAAAATCTCACATGTTTGTTAGTGTGTAACAAAAATCCAGGAGTCCTTTTTCTACTCACCCTACCTGCTGCTATCTCTAAGCCAAGTTTGTGTGTTTTTTTTATCGGATACTGTTCAATATGCATTTTCACATTTATTATTATACTACCTTGATTTAATCCACTTTCAAACCTACTTTTCAGAATAGCTGGGTAAGTTCACAGCTCCACTAACAGTACACCAATATACCTGTTTTCCCACAGGCCCCCTAGCATGTCATTTTCCTTTTTCTGTCACCTATTACCATCTGATAGGTGTGAGCAGAACTTCAAAGGTGTTATCATTTGCATTTCTTTAATTATTAGTGATTCAGTTCATTATTTCATATGGCTATTGATAGGTTGCATTTCTTTCTCTGAAAACTGCCTATCCATATCCTTTCACCACTTATCAATTAAGGAACAGCTCTTATTCTTATAAATGTGACTCCATTCCCATATCTTAGAAATGAGTCCTTTATTAAAGAAACATAATTACTGCAGAGATTTCCCCACCTCCATTTACCTACTTCTCTTCCACTTTCAGCTACATTTGTTTTATGTAAAATCTTTCAATTTTATGTAATCAACACTGCCCCCTTTACATTCTTCAATCTTCTCTATCTCGTTTGGTTGTGAACTTTTCCCCATTCATAGCCCTAACAGGCAATAGTTTCCTGGTTCCTCTGATTTGTTTATGATGTTACTTACCCTCCACATTTAACTCATGTACCCACTTTATTAACAACTACCAAACAACCTGCTTTTTTCAGTGAATTTAAATTGCAATGGGACTTGAAAAAAAGGTTATTTTCAAAAAAAGACTGAGAATCTTCTACCATGTCTCAAGTTTATTAATCTCCAAAACGTCCATTTTGCAATAGCAGCATAACATACAAATACTTATTTTTTTTGTTCAGGCATCTTACTGAAGTGTAAAATATTAAATTAATATGTATCAGGAGCCAAACATATGAAGAATTTAAATAAAAATTTGCATAATTCAACCAAAACATCAAAAATGATTGTAGTAGTCTACTTTTCTTCACTTCACAAAATTCCTTGTTTTTCAACCACAGGAAATTGGCATAAAACTTCTCATAACATAAACAAAAAAAATTAATCTATTTTTATTCAACTATTTGCCTCTGACGTGTACTGGATGAATGCCTCAGGGAAAATCACTTAGCGCCCCAAGGCAATTCTCTATGACAAGAAATTGCTGATGAGTTGGCTGATATACATTGGTGAAGAGATGTTTCCATCCAAGAAATTCCCCCACAATGATGAAATCATAGATCTATCATTACCAACTCAAATATTTAACTTTTTCTTCTAGCTCAACCCCACCCCTATGCCCCCATCAAGCAAAAGTTACTTTTAAAACCATAGATAAATTTTCAAATTTTGGAGTATGGGTTTTATTCACTACAATGAAAATGTACCAAGGAATTGCATATCACAAAATAGTCAATATGCTAAAACATTACAAAAGGGGAAAATTAATACAAATATAATTCTACTAAGCCTGCTCTTTATTTTATAATATTTTATATTATATAATATTTAATATTAATATATATAATATTTTATATTACTATGAAATAGTAAGCCTTAAAGAAGAGATTTAAACTAAGCATTCTTATTTCCATGTTCTATCAAACTTACTCATTTTCTTTAAAAGTCTTACAAAAACCCTTAAGTCCATTTGCCTAGGTGGCTAATGATATCACTAATAATAAAATAGCTGTTTGTAGAAGACCAGAAGGCTTGGCCAATCTTCCCAAGCTGACAAAAGGAGCTGTACGTTAGGGGGACGGAAAGATGAAGGTGGGAAAGCTATTTATACTATACTTCTCCAACAAACTAAAAACAGTTTAGGCCTAGATTGTGTGACAAGAACAAGACTTTTGCCACTTGAGGGTAGAACTATAATTTGTAGGTGCAATAAAATATAAATTAAACCAAAGAAACAATCTTTCCTCTCCTTTATTCTCCAAAATGTGTCATAATTGCCACTGCTGAGTTTAAATTTCCTTAAACAATAGGTCATTTTTATAAATGCTTAACACAATAGGAGTAAATTTAAAAGTTGCCACTGGGTTTAATTTGAAAATGTTCTACAATCAGTAGTAATAATGGTGATACATTTAGCTAATATTTTAAAATTTATAAAATGTTTGTCTTACAACACTTTGTGAAGCAAGTAGAATAAGTACTATCCCCATTTCACAAATAAAGAAATAGAAGAAAATGAAACGATTTGATAAAGACTACAATACTAGTTAAGTGAATTGAAGTTAGGACTCAAACCCATAGCTCCTGACCAAGGGCCCTGAGGTTTCCACTACACTGCACCAAGTATACACAGTTTAAATGAGTGGTTTTCAGACCCTTCCACAGAAACCTCAGGAACCCCTAAGGCAGTTCTAAGTGATTCCCAAAGAAAAATGATGGGGGTGGAGCCAAGATGGCGGAGTAGAAACAGCATTTCCAATGTGCTCTGCCCCACACAAATTTCAAATACTGTGAAAGGGGACTCCGAACAACTTCTGGAGCCACAGCACCCACAGAATGGCACAGAGAAGCTAACCTTCCACTGAGGACAGCCCAGCAGCCCTGCAGGGAGCGGCCAGCACAGCGCTCTGAGAGCAGGCAGCACAGTGCGCTGGAAACCAACAGTGCAACGCGAAGAGCTGGGCCCAGGTCCACAGTTTTAGCCCCAGGGCGGCCAGGCCTTCAGCCAGCTGGAGGGACCCCAGAACGCCAGCAATTGTGGCGATTCCAGAATTATCATCACATTTATGCCTAGGACAAAGTGAGAGGTTAGTGCCCTATGGACTCCTCCCCTGGGGGTGAAAAGCTGCTGAAGAAACAGCTGCACAGAAGCCATTTTGCAGCCTCAGTAGTGGCTCTAGCTCCTGGTCTGCCAACTGTAGGGAGATCCAGCAATCAGTCTGGGGGTTAATCACTCTTGCTTTAAACTGCCTGGATCTGGATTGTGGTCTGGGGGGGAAGTTTGGGGTGGGTATCTAACTTGCCAGAGTGGGTGGAGGCTTTACAGAGGCCACCCAGCTGGAGGAAGTTGTGAAGACCCCACGTTTGGGTGGAAGCTCCCCTGTTTGTTGGCAGAGTCCTACTGTGGCAACAAGCCCCAAAATCAAGTAATTAAGTGACAACATGCCTAGGCAAATGAAACAAAATAAACAGAAAAGTTCAACATTGGACTCCTATTTTAGGGGCAAAGAGGCTCAAAGCATGGAGGAGGACTGTGAGGTCAGAACTCCTGCACCAAAAGCCCCAAATGAAAATACAAGCTGGCTACAAGCCACAGAGGACCTTAAGAAGCAGATAAGAGAAGTGGGGGAAAATTTGGGAAGAGAAATGAAAAAGATGCAAGAAAAGTATGAAATGACAGTCAACAGCCTGACTGAGGAAAATAACACCTTAAAAAATAGACTAACTCAAATGGCAAAAGAGGCCCAGAAAGGTAATGAGGAGAATGCCTTAAAAAGTCAAATTTGCCAGTTGGAAAAAGAATCTCAAAAGCTCACTGAGGAGATTCATTCCTTCAGAGTAAGACTGGAGCAAATGGAGGCTAGTGACTTTATGAGAAATCAAGATACTATTAAACAGATCCAAACAAATGAAAGAATAGAAGGCAATGTGAAATATCTCATGGGAAAAACCACTGACCTGGAAAATAGATCCAGGAGAGATAATTTAAAAATTATTGGACTACCTGAAAGCCATGATCAAAGAAAGAACCTAGAAATCATCCTTCGAGAAATTCTCAAGGAAAATTGCCCTGATGTTTTAGACCCAGTGGGGGAAATAGAGGTTGAAAGAATCCACTGATCACCTCCTGAAAATGATCCCAAAAAGAAAACTCCTAGGAATATTATAGCCAGGTTCCAGAACTCCCAGATCAAGGAGAAAATACTACAAGCAGCCAGGAAGAAACAATTTCAATATTGTGGAAACACAATCAGAATAGCCCAGGACCTGGCAGCTTCTACACTGAGGGATCGAAGGGCATGGAATATGATATTCCAGAGGGCAAAAGAACTGGGAATGAACCCAAGGGTCACCTACCCAGCAAAACTGAGTATTTTGTTTCAGGGGAAAATATGGTCATTCAGTGGAATAGAGGACTTTCAAGCATTCTTGAGGAAAAAACCAGAGTTGAATAGAAAATTTGACATTCAGACACAAGAAGCAAGAGATACTTGAGAAGGCAATCAAGAAAAGAAATCAAAAGGAACTTATCAAAGTTGGACTATTTACAGTCCTACATGGAAAAACAATAACTGTGTTTGATGAAACCTTTCTCATTATGAAAATAATTGAAGAAAGGTACATGGCATATGTTCACAGGTATACATGGATAGAGGGCACAGGTTGAATTTGATGGGAAGGGATGATTTTTTTTTTGGAGGGCAATTGGGGTTGGGTGGCTTGCCCAGGTTCCCATGGCTAGGTTTTTGTTTGTGTGTTGGGTGTCTGGGGCCGGATCCGAGCTCGGGTCCTTCTGACTCCAGACCCAGCGCTCTGCTCACTGCGCCACCTAGCTGCCCCAAGGAAGGGATGATTCTTAAGGGGTGAAGTCAAGAGGTAAGAGAGGAAAGGGGCAAGAGGAGATGGAGAGAGACAGGGTAGGGTAACCTATCTCATGTAGAAGAGGCAAGGGGAAGTAGTTGCAGGGGAGGGGAAGAACAGGAAGGCAAAAAGGCAAAAGCATATTCTCATTGAAGTTGGCTCAAGGAGAGAATCACATACATACTAAATGGAATATCTTACCCTCACTCACTCTCCTGAGTAGGGGAAAGGGGGATGAGAGAGGGGATGATGGAGGGGAGGGCATTCTGGGGAGAGGGGAGGTTAGAAGTACCCACTATCAAAGAGGGACAGGATCAAAGTAGGGAATGGACCAGGTGGGAGGTGAGATGGGTGGGAGGGAAATATAAGCAGTCTTTTACAATATATCTACTATGGTAATGTTTTGCATAGATATACATGTACAACACATACTGAATTGCTTATCATCTCAGAGGGAGTGGGTGACAAGGGAGAAAGGGAATGGATATGAAAATCGAAGCTTTAAAATTAAATGTTTCATAAGATGTCCAGGCAGTGGGGCTCAGAGATTTACCTTGCCCTAATGGCAAAGTCGAAGGGGGTATGGGAGAAGATATGGGAGAGAGCAGATTGGATGAGGGGATATCTAGTGGGACTGCTATTCTGGGGTGGTGGGTAGGAAAATGTAACTCATAATCTGGTGGAAATGAATGATGTAAACCAGAAGTTAATAAAGCATTTGTTTAATTAAAAAAAAATCCCAGAACAAAAAAAAAAAAAAAAAAAAGAAAAATGATGATAATAAACACATTTAATTTGCGCTGTTTGGGAATGGCTCATAGATCCTCCTTGTGGAGGCAAACAAAAGAACTGGCAGGGCTGATATCCTTTTATGGAACACTCAGTCATTTCATCACTTCATTGTGGTGTTGTGCTCTATGAGCAGAGCAGAAAACTGAAGTCGCTCAAAAGGAACATGAGATGCACAAATTTGTAGACGCTCACATGCTCTATTTGTAACCGACCTTTGACAGAGCATTCTGAGCTTGTATCAGTCTGATCAGCCAAAGCTGAAGCACACTGTAACTTGACTCTAGCATAGGGATGTCATTTTGGTCTTCTTTGAGAACAAAGGACAACAACCAACCAACCAATCAGCTTATCATAGTGATAAATCAATAGAAATTTCTCTCACCAAATAATGTGTGGGTGGCAAGATACTCAAACATCAGTCAAGCTAAAAAAAGATCACCATGAAGATAAGTGAAACAATACCAACAATTGCAGCTAAGGAATGAAGAAAAACTCTACAAAGAACTTGACAAGATCTTCCAAACCAAGTCAATGTAAACTCTGATACTTTGTGACTTTGCTGGAAAGGTGAAGAGATAAAGAAGGATGACAAGAAAATATGGCTCAGATTTAAGAAATGAAAGATTTTATAAAGCACTAATCTCCAAAATTTTGATCAGACACCCATCAATAAAACATTCTTGAATACATACTTCCAACATATGTATAGTCACACATACTACTGTATTAATTATATAATCATAAAGCATAAAAAAGTAAAATTTTAAAAAGAAAAAAGGGAACTACTGAAATTTGTAAAGTAATGACTTGGTTAGATCTACACTTTAGGAAAACCTTTTGGCAGTTGTTTGGAGAATGGATTAGAGAGACTTAAGATAAGAATGCTGATTAAAAGGCTTAACAGTCAGGTAAGAAGGTATATGACAGCTGTAAGTAAAAAAAGGGGGCTATGCAAAAGATGTTACAAAAGGAGAAATGACAAGACTGGTCACTGAATAGATCTTTAGGGTGAGCAAGCAAATGGAGAAGATGATACTGGGGCTGTAAACCTAGGCAAAGGGAAAGATGGAAGCCCAGAACAGAAATGGGAACGTTTGGAAGAAAAGATAACACAATGAGATCTGACATGCAGGTCTGCTCATCTTGTAAAAAACACTGTCCCACCAAAAATGAAAAGGGAGGAGGGGCATCTTACTGGTCACCTCCCCATAACACAGAGCTTATTGGTTCAGTGCTTCTTGTTATTTGTCAACAGGTGAAATAGGGAACGAGAATGCAATTTTTCTGTCATTACTGGCAAAGCCTGGCTCAGAAGGGAAGAGGCTGAGTGCTTGCAGAGCAGCCAGATGGGGCAGATTGGGCATATTGGGAAATAAATGCAGGTGTAGTTGTGTGGAAGATAAAGGCCTAAGATCAGTTATCATATATCCCTTGGTTTAAGCCATGACCCTCCCCCCATGGGGCCTTGAACTCCAATGTGGACAGTACTGCTGCAGACTACTCAGAAAACCCAATTCTGTCATGAGTAATTTCTTCCAGAAGAGAATGTGGAAGAACTCAACATGTAAACCAGTGAATAAATATCATAAAACCCAAAGCTGATTACATCCTAGTAGGGAGGAAATAATTGTTTACTGATGTAGGCATCTTATCATTATTAGCTACAGGCAGTCAGATCATCTACTAGTTAGAACAAGCTCAAAATCAACATCAGTTTAGAATGAATACCAATGGCAAAACAATGCAGTAGTGTCAACCTGACCTATTTAAATAATCAATTATTACCAAAATCAAAATGGAAAAAAGGTGAAGGTATCAACCATGATTACCATTATTTCCAATGAAATTTTAACTACTACAAAACCGTCTAGGCCAGCAAATACTTGATCTAAGGGGAGAGATATAAAAGCCAAAGGTTGCATTTGAATCAAAGTGTATTAGTAAAACACCACAGAGGGCAGTAACAAAAGATTACAAGTATTATCACCTAACATTGAAAAGCAAAAAACCCAGTAATAGTCACAGACAGATCTGGCAGCATAAAGAATAGGAAAAATGGGAACAAATTTATCAAAGTTTCTATCAATATGTATTGTTCATGAATGATGAAGGAAACACATTTGTACTCTAACAAGCTTAACAAGTAGAAATGGCACTTGAGATGACAGAGTTAGAAAGAGCAGCTGGACAAAACGAAGCCTATACTGTGACAATCCAAGTGTAAGGCAATATCATCTCTTTTCTTTCCTTTTAAAATATTTTATTTTATGTATAAACAAATTTGAACATTCTTTTAAAAAAATTTTTGTGGTTGCAAATTCACTCCCATCCCTCAAATATGGTACTGATTCCTAAATCAGGAAGAGATAAAACAGAGAAAGAAAATTATAGACCAATCTCCTTCATGAATTTAGATGCAAAAATTCTAAATAAAATATTAGCCAAAAGACTCCAACAACTTATCACAAAAATAATACACCCTGATCAGGTAGGATTCATTCCAGGAATGCAAGGATGGTTTAATATTAGGAAAACCATCAATATAATTGAGCATATCAACAACAAAACTGGCAAAAACCACATGATCATCTCAATAGATGCAGAAAAGGCTTTTGACAAAGTACAACATCCATTCCTATTAAAAACACTAGAAAGTATAGGAATAAATGGAGCCTTCCTTAAAATAGTTGCTAGCATCTATCTAAAACCATCAGCAAGTATTATATGCAATGAGGATAAACTAGAAGCCTTTCCAATAAGATCAGGAGTGAAACAAGGGTGTCCACTATCACCCCTCTTATTCAATCTGGTACTAGAAACGTTAGCAGTAGCAATTAGAGAAGAAAAAGAAATCAAAGGAATCAAATTAGGCAAAGAAGTGACCAAGCTGTCACTTTTTGCAGATGATATGATGATATACTTAGAGAATCCTAGAAAATCAAGTAAAAAATTACTTGAGACAATAAATAAATTTGGCAAAGCTGCAGGATATAAAATAAACCCACATAAATCCTTAGCATTCCTGTACATCTCTAATAAAACTCAACAGCAAGAGATAGAAAGAGAAATCCCATTTAAAGTCACTGTAGACATTATAAAATATTTGGGAATCTACTTGCCAAAACAAACCCAGAATCTATATGATCACAACTACAAAACACTTCTCACACAAATAAAAGCAGATCTAAATAGTTGGAAAAATATCAATTACTCATGGCTGGGTCAAGCTAATATAATAAAAATGACAATTTTACCCAAACTAAACTATATATTTAGTGCCATACCAATCAATTTACCAAAAAACTACTTTGTAGAGTTAGACAAAATAATAACAAAATTTATTTGAAAAACAAACGGTCTAGAATATCAAGGGAATTAATGAAAAGAAATGCTAGGGAAGGTGGACTAGCTATGCCAGATCTTAATCTGTATTATACAGCAGCAGTCATCAAAACTGCTTGGTACTGGCAGAGGTGTAGAGTAGTGGATCAATGGAATAGATTAGGTGCAGGAGACCCAGCAGTTAATGAATATAGCAATCTATTGTTCGATAAACCCAAAGACCCCAGTTTTTGGGATAAGAATGCACTATTTGACAAAAATTGCTGGGAAAACTGGAATACAGTATGGCAGAAACTGGGCATAGATCACTATCTAACACCATATACCAAAATCAAGTCTAAATGGGTGCATGATCTAGGTGTAAAGGATGATACTGTAAGCAATTTGGGAAAGCAAGGAATAGTTTACCTGACAGATCTGTGGAGAGGGGAAGACTTTAGGACCAAACAAGAATTAGAGAGCATTATAAAATGCAAAATGGATAATTTTGATTACATTAAATTGAAAAGCTTCTGCACAAACAAAGCCAATGTAACCAAGATCAAGAGGGAGGTGGGAAATTGGGAAAGAATTTTTACAACTTGTGTCTCTGATAAAGGACTCATTTCTAAAATTTATAGAGAATTGAGCCAAATCTATATGAATACAAGTCATTCCCCAATTGATAAATGGTCAAAGGATATGAACAGGAAGTTTTCAGAGAAAGAAATTAAAGATAACTATAAGCATATGAAGAAATGCTCTAAATCACTATTAATTAGAGAAATGCAAATCAAAACAACTCTGAGATACCACATCTCTCCAGTCAGATTGGCTAAGATGACAAAACAAGAAAGTGACAAATGCTGGAGAGGATGTGGACAAATTGGAACACTAATACATTGCTGGTGGAGTTGTGAACTTATCCAACCATTCTGGAGAGCAATCTGGAATTATGCCCAAAGGATTATAAATAATTTCATACCCTTTGACCCAGCCATACCACTTCTAGGGTTATATCCCAAAGAGATCATAGAAGTGGGAGGAAGACCCATATGTACAAAAATATTTTTAGCAGCCCTTTTTGTGGTTGCAAAGAATTGGAAACTAAAGGGGTGCCCATCAATTGGGGAATGGCTAAACAAGTTGTGGTATATGAATGTAATGGAATATTATTGTGCTATAAGAAACGAGGAGGTGACGGATTTCATAATTACCTGGAGAGACTTATACAAACTGATGCTGAGCGAGAAGAGTAGAATCAGAAGAAATTTGTATACAATCACAGACATACCATATCTGTGACGACCAACTATGACAGACTGGACTCTTTTCAGCAATGCAGTGATATAAGTTAATCCCGAATGACTCAAGAAAGTGAGAAATGCGCCATCCAGAGATATAACTAGAAAGAACTGAGCCTGAATCCAGATGGAAGCAAACTAAATGATCTTGTTCTTCTCATTGTTTGGTTTTACTTCTTCCTTACCATCTTTCATCCCACCTAGTACAATATGCCTTTGTAATTGGAATAATGTTTAATATGAATGCATTTGCAGACCCTATACTGTACTATATGCTGTCATGAGGGGAGGGGGGAGGGAAGTAAAGGAAATTTGAAAATAAAAAATAAAAAAAAATAAAAAAAAAATTTTTGTGGTTGCAAATTCACTCCCATCCCTCACCTTCCTTCCTTTCAGATGGCAAGCACTTTGATATAAATAATATATTATACATTTATACACTTTATAGATAGATATATCTATATATAACATATTTCCATATTAGCCATGTTACAAAAGAGACCTCAGACCCCCCCCCCCAAAAAAAAACCCAAGAAAAATAAAATTTTAAAAAGTATACTTCAATCTGCATTCAGACGTTATCATTTCATTCTCTGGAAATGGATAGCAGTTTTTATCATGAGTCCTTTGGAACTGTCTTGGATCACTTCATTGATGAAAATAGCTACGTCATTGAAACTGTACCTAAGACGGGGCAGCTAGGTGGCGCAGTGAGTAGAGCGTCGGCCCTGGAGTCAGAAGGACCTGAGTTCGGACACTTAACACACACAAATAAAAACCTAGCTGTGTGACCTTGGGCAAGTTATTTAACCCCAATTGCCCTCCAAAAAAAAAAAAGAAAGCAAGAAACTGTACCTAAGAGCTGCTTGAATTTTCATTTTTCTAATCAATACTGATTTAGAGTATTTTTTCATAGGACTATAGATAGCTGTTATTTCTTCATCTGAGAACTGCCTGTTCATATCCTCTGACCATTTATCAATTGGAGAATGATTTGTAATCTTACAAATTTGAATATTCCCACCCCAAACATACTACTCTATGGCTCCTTACTGTAATCATAGAATATTGCTGTTGCCAGGTACAAGGTTCTTCTGGTTCTGCTCATTTCATTTTGTATCAGTTCCTGTAAGTCTTTCCAGATTTTTCTGAGAACATCCTACTCATCATTTCTTATAGCACAACCAGCATTTCATCACAATCATATAACACAACTTGTTCAGTCATTCCTCAATTAATGGGTATCCCCTAAAATTCCAATTCTTTGCCACCACTAACAGAGTTGTCATAAGCATTTTTGTACATATAGGTCCTCTTGTTTTGTTGTTGTTGTTTTTTAATCTCTTTGGAATAAGGACCTTTTAGAGATATTATTGGATCAAAGGGTTTTGTAGTCCTTTGGGTATAGTTTCAAATTGCTCTCCAGAATGATTAAATCAGTTCACAATTGTACCAACAGTGCATTAAGTGTCTCAATTTTCTCATATTCCCTCCAACAGCTGTTATTTTCCTTTTCCATCAAATTAGCTAATCTGATAGGTGTGGGGTAGTACCTAAGAGTTGTTTTAATTTGTGTTTCTCTATCAAGAGTGATTTAGAGCATTTTTTCATAGACAGATATATAGCCTTAATTTTTTCATCTGAAGACTGTTCGTATTCTTTGACCATTTATCAACTGGAGAATGACCTGTATTCTTATAAATTTGATGGTCATTCACTATAATGTAATATGTACCTAATTTATTCAACTGATCCATCATTCTATTTCTTAGCCAGTACCAGATTGTTTTGATAATTACTGTTTGAAATGTTATACCTAAACTACCTACCTTCATATTTTTTTCACTGACTCCCTTAATATCCTTGACCTTTTGTTCTTCCAGATGAATTTTGTTATTATTTTTTCTATCTCTACAAAATAATTTTGATAGTTCAGTATGGCACTGAATACATTAATTTATGTAGAATTATCATTTTTATTATATTGGCTTGGCCTACCCATGAGCACTTAATATTCTTCCAATTGTTTAGCTCTGACTTTGTGTGAAAAGTGTTTTGTAGTTGTGTTCATATAGTTCCTGTCTTGGCAGGCAGATACCCAAATATTTTCTATTGTCTACAGTTATTTTCAATGGAATTTCTCTTTCTACCTCTTGCTGCCGGACTTTGCTGGTAAAATATAGAAACATTGATGATTTATATGGGTTTATTTTGTATCCTGCAAATTTGCTAAAGTTTGATTTCAAGTAGTCTTTCAGTTGATTCTCTAGGATTCTCTAAGTATATCATATCATTTGCAAAGAGTGAGTTTTCCTAATATTGAACCACCCCTGCATTCCTGGTATAAATCTTACCCAGGTCATTTATGGTATACATGATATATTGCTATCACCTTTTGCTAGTATTTTATTTAAAATTTTTGCATCTTCATTAGGGAAATTGGTCTATAGTTTTCTTTCTGGTTATACTCTTCTTGATTTAGTCAGTAAAACCAAATTTGTGTCATAGACGGGATTTGGTAGGACTCCTTTGCCAATTTTCCCAAATACTTTATATAGCATTGGAATTAATTGTCTTTTTAAATATTTCTTTGAATTCATTTGTAAGTCCATCTGGTCCTAGAGAAATTTTTCTTAGCTGATATAAGCCTGTTCAACTTCTTTTTCAAAGATAGTATTATTTAAGTATTTTATTTCCTCTTCTAAGAAATATATATTTTTGTAAATATTCATGTGTTTCACTTAGATTGTCAGATTTACTGGCATATAATTGGGCAAAATACCTCTTAACATTGCTTTAACTTCATCTTTGTTGGTAGTATATTCACCCTTTTCATTTTTGATACCGGTAATTTTGTTTTTTCCTTTCTTTTTAAAAGATTAATCAATGACTTATTTTTTTATTGGGTTTTTCCTCCCATAAAACCAACTTCTAGTTTTACTTATTCAATTTTCTTACTCTTAATTTTATTAATTTCTCCTTTAATTTTCAGGGTTTTCATTTTAGTGTTTAAATGGAGATTTAAAATTTGTTCTTCTTCTAGCTTTTTAAAATTGTATGTCAAACTCATTGATCTGCTTTCTTTTTTTTTTTTTAACTGCTATAGGAGTTTAGAGACATAAAATTTCCCTTAAGTGCTTTGACTACACACAAATCTGGTATGCCATCTCATTACTGTCATTCTCTTTAACAAAATTATTGATTGTTTCTATGATTTTTTTTTTACCCATTCATTCTTTAGAAATAGATTATTTGGTTTCCAACTAAATTTTTATCTATGCTTTCAGGCTCTTTACAGAGTATAATTTTCATTACATTCCTATGAAATTCCTATGAAGGGAGTACATTTAACATTTCTACTTTCTTGCATTTGGTTGTGAAGTTTTCATGCCCTGACACATGGTCATGAAGACACAACATATTGCTGAGAATTTTCTATTTCCAATTTTCTATTTCCTATCTTTTCTATTTCCATTCAATTTTCTCCAGAGGTCTGTCATACCTAACTTTTCTAAAATTTTACTAATCTCGTTAAAATCTTTCTCATTTGTTTTATAGTGAGATTTATCTTATTGTGAGAGGGCAAAGTTGAGGTCCCCTACTAAAACAGTTTTCTTGTCTATTTTTTCCCATAATTTCTTTAACTTTTCATTTAAGAATATGGATGGTCCCTAAACAAAACCTCAGGTGAAGTCAAGACAGCTGAGTAAAAACAGGACCTCCCGACCTCCCTGTGGCTCTGGCTCCCACCATCTCCAATCCATATAAAAGGGTACTCTGAATAAACTTTGGAGCTACAGAACCCACAAAATGACACAGAGAAGCTAACCTCCCACTAAGGACAGCCTGGCAGAAAGCAGCCAGCTAAGCACTCTGGGAGCAGAGACCAGGCCCAGGTGAGCCTAAGGTTTTAGCCCCAGGGTGTGTGTGACCAGCTACTGGCTGGAGGAACCAACAGCTGTGGCCGTTTCCAGAATTATCAACATATAGATGCTAAGGACAAAGTGAGAGGTCAGTGCAATGTGGACTTTGGGATCCAGTAGTTGGGAGTGCATCAGCCTTTGCCCCTGGGGTGAGAAGCCCCTGAGGGCTGCAGTGCAGCCCCACCACATAGCAGCTTCAGCTCCTGGTATGCAGACTGTAGGGGGACAAAGCAACCAGTCTGAGGGGTAGTTGCTCTTGCTTTAACCTGCCTGGATCTGGATTTCAATCTAGGGTGGAGGTCCTGGGGTGTGTGACCAGCTTGCCAGAGCATGTGGAGGCTGCAGAGAGGGCACCCAACTAATAGCTCCAGCAGCTGAGAAAACCACAGAGCTTGGGACAAAGCTCCCCTGTCTGGTGGCAGAATCCTACTGTGGCAAAAAGCCCAAAAGCCAAGTAATTGAGTGGCAACATGACCAGGCAAAGGAAGCAAAACAAACAGAAGAATCCAATATTAGACTCCTATTTTGGGGACAAAAAGGATCAAAGCATGGAACAGGAGGAAGACAATGAAGTCAGAACTCCTGTACCAAAAGCTTCAAAGGAAAATATGAGCTGGTTACAGACCATAGAAGACCTTAAGAAGCAGATAAGAGAAGTGGAGGAAAAATTGGGAAGAGAAATGAGAACGATGCAAGAAAATTATGAAATGAGAGTCAACAGCCTGACTGAGGAAAATACCACCTTAAAAAATAGACTAACAGGGGCAGCTAGGTGGCACAGTGAGTAGAGTGCTGGCCCTGGAGTCAGGAGGACCTGAGTTCTGATCTGGCCTCGGACACTTAACACACACACACAAAACTAGTCATGTGACCTTGGGCAAGTTACTTAACCCCAACTGCCCTCAAAAAAAAAAAAGGCAAAAAAAAATAGACTAACTCAAATGGCAAAAGAGGCCCAAAAAGCCAATGAGGAGAAGAATGCCTTAAAAAGCCAAATTTGCCAGATGGAAAAAGAATCTCAAAAGCTCAATGAAGAGAATCATTCCTTCAGAATTAGATTGGAGCAAATGAAAGCTAGTGACTTTATGGAAAATCAAGATGCTGTTAAACAGATCCAAACAAGTGAAAGAATAGAAGGCAATGTGAAATATCTCATGGGAAAAACCACTGACCTGGAAAATAGATCCAGGAGAGATAATTTTAAAATTATTGGACTACCTGAAAGAAATCATCCTCCAAGAAATTCTCAAGGAAAACTGCCCTGATGTTTTAGAACCGGACAGCAAAATAGAGATTGAAAGAATCTACCGATCACCTCCTGAGAAAGATCCCAAAAAGAAAACTCCTAGGAATATTATAGCCAGGTTCTGGAATTCCCAGATCAAGGAAAGAATATAACAAACAGCCAGGAAGAAACAATTTGAATATTGTGTTATAACACAGGATCTGGCAGCTTCTACCCTGAGGAATTGAAGGGCCTGGAATATGATATTCCATAGGGCAAAGGAGCTGGGATTAAAACCAAGAATCACCTACCCAGCAAAACTAAGTATCATGTTTCAGGGGAAAATATGGTCATTCAGTGGAATAGAAGACTTTCAAGTATTCTTGAAGAAAAAACCATAGTTGAATAGAAAATGTGACATTCAGATATAAGAAGCAAGAGAAGCATGAGAAGGTAAACAGGGAAAAGAAATCATAAGGAACTTATGAAAGTTGAACTATATACATTCCTATATGGAAAAGCGGTAATTGTAACTGATGAAACTTTTCTCAGTATGAAAATAGTTGAAGGGAATGTGTGTGTGTGTGTGTGTGTGTGTGTGTGTGTGTGTGTGTGTGTGTAGTCTATATCGGATGGTATATAGGTGTATAAATACATATGTGAATGTGTGTATATATGCTTACAGGTATACATAGATAGAGGGCACAGGACCAATTTAGTAGAAAGGGATGATACTTAAAAGGTGAAATTAAGAAGTGAGAGAGGAATATAATGAGAGGAGATGGGGAGAGACAGAATGTGGTAAACTCTCTCATGTAGAAGAGGCAAGGAAAAGTGGTTGCAGGGGAGGGGAAGAACAGGAAGGCAAAAAGGAATGGGTCAAACTTATTCTCATTGAATTTGGCTCAGGGAGGGAATGACATACACACTAAATAGGGTATCTCACCCTACAGGAGACTGGGGGGAAAAGGGATGAGAGTGGGGATGATGAAAGGGAGGGCAGGCTGGGGTGGGGGAGTTGGAAGCACACAGTTTTGAAAAGGGACAGGATCAAAGTAGAGAATAAAAGAAGTGGGAGGTGGGATAGAAGGGAGAGAAATATAATCAGTGTTTTACAATATATCTACTATAGTAATGTTTTGCATAGCTACACATGTACGACCTATATTGAATTGTTTATCTTACCGGTAAGGGTGGATGACAAGGGAGGAAGGGAATGAATCTGGAATTCAAAGTTTTAAAACCAAAATTTTAAATATACATATCTATCTATCTATATCTATATATAGATGTAGATATATGCATATCTATCTATCTATATCTATATATAGATGTAGATCTATCTTTACACACATACTATTAGTAATACTATTTTACATGTAATTGGGAAATAAGATATATAGGCACTGGGGCATAGAGATCCCCCATGCCCTACTGGAAAAGTTGAAGAGGGTATGTGGGAAGATATGGGAGAGAGCAGATTGTTGGAGGGGATATCCTGTGGGACCGCTATTTTGGGGAGGTGGGTAGGGGGAAAACGGAGAGAAAATTTGTAACTCAAAATCTGGCAGAAATGAATGATGTAAACCAGAAGTCAATAAAGCATTTGGAAAAAAAAAAAGAATATGGATGATCTGCCATTTGGTTCATAAGTTTAGTCCTGATATTATTTTGTTGTCTATAGTACCTTTCAGCAAAATGTAGTTTCCCTGATTATCTCTTTTAGGTCTATTTTTGCTTTTTTTTTTTTTTGTCTGAGATCATGACTGCTTCTCCTGCCTTTTTTCCTTCTTATCTCAGCTGAAGCATAATAGATTCTTCTCCAACCCCTAATTTTAATGGTCTCTGTGGCTTCCTGTTTCAAATGTGTCTCTTGTAAGTAGCATATTGTTGGATTCTGGTTTCTAATCCACTGTTATCTGCTTCTGTTTTATGGGTGAATTCATCCCATTCATATTCACATACGATAACTAACTGTGTATTTCCCTCCACCCTATTTTTTTTTTGGTTATTCTGTCTCTCTCTCTCTTTTTACCCTGTCCCTCCTCAAAAGTCTGTTTTGCTCCTGACCACTATCTCCCTTAATCTGCTCTCCCTTTTATCACCCTTTACCCCCTTCCTCTGATCCCCTCACATCCTACTTCCCTGTTGAGTGAAAAATGATTTCTATACCCAACTGAGTATGTGTGTTTCTATATATCTATATATCTATATGTCTATATCTATCTATCTATCTATAAATTCCCTCTTTGAAATAATTCAAATGTGAGGTTTAAGCATTGCCCACCCCCCTCTATTTCCCCTTCACTGTAAAAGCTCTTCTCTGCACACCTCTTTTATGTGAGATAATTTCCTCCATTCTTCCTTTTCTGTTTCCCTTCATCTAGTCCACTCTTTTTCCTCACCCTTTCATTTATTTTAGATCAACCCAACATAATCAACTCATACCAGTACCCTCAGTCTACGTAGACTCCTTCTAACTGCCTGAGTAACAATAAAATTCTTCAGAGTTAACATGCATCATCTTCCCAAAAAGGAATGCAAACAATTTAATCTATGATTTCTATTTCATGATTACTTTTTATGCTTCTCTTGAGTCTTGTGTTTGAATGTGATATTTCCTATTCAGCTCTGGTCTTTTCATCAGGAATGCTTGAAACTCTTCTACTTCATTAAATATCCTTTTTTTTTCCCCCTGAAGGATTATACTCAGTTTTGCTGAGCAGGTTATTCTTAATTATGATCTTGGCATCTTTGCCTTCTGGAATATCATATTCTGAGCCCTTTACTTCTTTAGCATGGAAGCTACTAAAAAGCTTGTATGTAATTCTGACTGTGGTTCCAGAAAATGTGAAAGGTTTCTTTGTGGATGCTTGGAATATATTCTCTTTGATCTGGAAGGTCTGGAATTTGGCTATAGTATTCCTGAGAGTTTTCATTTGGGGATCTCTTTCAGGAGGTGATGAGTAGTCTCTTTCAAATAATTTCTCTTTTGCCTTCATCTTCTAAGATATCAGGGCAGTTTTTGTTGATAATTTCTTTAAATATGATATCTAGGCTCTTTTTTTATTATTATTTCAGGTAGTCCGATAATTCTTAAAAATGATCTCTCCTTGATCTATTTTCCAGATCAGGTTTTGTTTTGTTTTGTTTTCTGATGAGATACCTCACAATTCATTCAATTTTTTCATTCTTTTGACTTTGTTTTATTGTTTTTTGATGTCTCCTAGTCATTAGCTTCCACTTACTGAATTTTAATTTTTAAAGAATTGTCTTTAGTGAGTGTTTTGTAGCTGTTTTTCCATTCAGCCAGTTTTGCTTTTCAGGGAGTGCCTCTCCTCAGTAATTTTGTGCCTCTTTTACCAAGCTGCTGCTTCTTCTCTTTTCTTAGTTTTCTTTATCATTCTTATTCTTTTCCCAATATTTCCTTTACCATTACCATTCTTACCTCTCTCTTAAGCTTTTTCAGAAATTATTGTTAGGTTTGTGTCCAATTTGCATTTTTTTTTACTTTGAGGTTTTGCTTCTAGCTGTTTTCACAGGTGAGAAGCTCCAGGGCCAGAAGGATTTACAAGTGAATTCTATCAAACATTTAAAAAACAATTAATTCCAATACTATATAAACTATTTGGGAAAACAGGTAAAGAAGGCATCCTGCCAAATTCTTTTTATGATACAAATATGGTGCTGATACCTAAACTGGGAAGAGCCACAACAGAGAAAGAAAACTATAGACCGATTTCCCTAATGAACATAGATGCAAAAAATTTTAAATAAAATATTAGCAAAGAGATTACAGCAACTTATTCCGAGGACAATACACTATAACCAGGTAGGATTTATACCAAGAATGTAAGGCTGGTTCAATATTAGTAAAACTATCAACATAACTGACCATATCAACAACAAAACTAAAAAAGAAATCATATGATTATCTCAACAGATGAAGAAAAAGCCTCTGATAAAATGCTGCATCCATTCCTATTAAAAACATTAGAGAACATAGGAATAAATGAAGTCTTCCTTAAAATGATAGGTAGCATCAGCAAGCATTATATGTAATGTGGATATGCTAGAAACATTTCCAATAAGATTGGGGAGTGAAACAAGGATGTCCATTACCACCACTATTATTCAATATAGCACTAGAAATGTTAGCTTTAACAATAAGAAAGGAAAAAGAAATTGAAGGAATTAGAATAGGCAAAGAAGAAACAAAACTATAAGGGTGGCTTGGTGGCACAGTGAATAGAGCACAGTGGGTCCTGTTGTCAGGAGGACCTGAGTTCAAATCCAGCCTCAGACACTGAACACAAAACTAGCCTTGTGACCTTGGGCAAGTCACTTAACCTCAATTGCCCTACCTTCCCCCCTCCAAAACGCAAATAAATAAATACACAGAAAAGAAAAACAAATTAAAAAAAAAAAGAAACAAAGCTATCACTCTTTGCAGATGGTAAGATGGAATACAATTCCTAGAGAATAAAAAAAAATAGTACCTTTTCCTCATCAGTACATGGCACCTATACAAAAACTGGCCACATATTAGAGAATAAAAATCTCATAATCTAATGCAGAAAGGCAGAAAAAGTAAATGCATCCTTTTCAGATCCCAATGCAATAAAAATTACATGTAATAAAGGGCCATGGGAAGATACACATAACAGATATTATTTCAATAAACAAGTTTAGCAAAGTTGCAGGATATAAAACAAACCCACATAAATCATCAACATTTCTATATATTACTAACAAAGCCGTACAGCAAGAGATAGTCTTATCTCCTGATGAGATAACTCTTTATATCATGCAACTATTCTAGAACTTATTGTCTTAATACTTAGAGTATTTCCAAGGACACTAGAAGTTCATTGACTTCCCATGGATCACCAATTCAGTTTACTTGTTAGAAGCAGGACTTGAAATCAGGTCATCTTGACTTCTAAGTCAGTTCTCTATCCATGCTATTTTTTTAAGATTTATTTTTAAATTTAAATTGTTTATTCTCGACTTAAACCCCCAAAATGAGCAATTCCATATATACAAAACACAAAACTGGACTGTATATGAAACTAAATCTCCATTTTATACCATTTTTACAGCACTGTTTAAAAATTATATAAATCCCACATTAATTTCAAAACCGTGCTTCCTTCTAAATATCCTTCTGTTCTCTTTTGTATATTTTTGTACATTTGAACAATGTATATTTTTTAAAATGCTTCAATTGCCCTGCAATATTATATAAAGTGTTCTCCTGGTTCTGTTTATTTTATTTTGCATCTATTCATTGCTCATGTTACAATAATATTCTTTTACATTCATATAACACAATTTGTCCAGCTATTGTCCAGGTGATAAGCACCCACTTAAATTCTTGTTTTTGCTTTCTTTTGCCTCCCACCTCTTTAATCTGCATCCTTTTGGGCATCAGAAAGTTAGTTTTGTTTGCAGATATTCCTTCTCTATGTTATTCTTCCTCTTAAGCCCACCTCCTCTCCCTATTCCTACTTGTTTCCCTGTTTCCTTTTTGAGTTGGATATATTCCTCTGCCAAACTGTGTGTGTGTGTGTGTGTGTGTGTGTTCAATCCTTTGTATATTCTAAATATGAGTGAGGTTCATCTAACGCTTGTTTTGGTCCACTCCATATATATTCTTCCCACACACCTTAATTATGAGCAGTAGTAAATTCCACCCCCTTCTTCCTTTCTTTATTAACATTGTTTTTTTACCTTCCCAATTACAGATCTATCTGTTCAAGAACATTCACACCTGTTTTATTTGTGATGGCAAAAGGCTAAAAGTAACCTGTTTATCCAAAAACTCAAAAATCTCTGAATAGATTTGGCATATAAATATAATAGATTATCAGAATATATTAGAGTACAGTTATCCTTTCCACATTGCAACTTTCCCAATCATGGTTTTGCTATATGGTGGGTTTGGTATAAGAAATTAAATAGGGATTTGGGGGGAATCTGCAGAAGCCACAGACAACAGGTAAAGGCCAGTAGATGACACAGAGCCTATGACCAAATACTTAGCCCAAATTTTACAATAAGGTACTATAAATACCCAATAAAAGAAAAAGAACAAATTCAGACCTTCTCTGATGCAAAGGGAGGACCAAAAAACTACTCAGATTTTCCACATTGTGGGGGTGCTACACCCCTAACCTTTGTGATATGGAAAGGATAATTGTATATTAAAAACAAATAATGCAAAAAAAAAATGAAAGACCTTTACAAAATGATGCAAAGTAATATCAGCAGAACCTAAAGTCAATATACAATGACTACAACTATATATGAAGGTTCTATGGTTTTGTGGTTCCCATTATTTTAACTCTTAGAACCAAGGCAGACTCTTAGATCTTAACTGTTAGCAGCAAAGCAATCCATCTCTGACTTGGATAAATTCTTAGAAACCAACACTGAAAGATAACTTTAGAAACCCAAAATCAAAACAATACCAGTCCAACACTACCCCACTCACTGCCTGTTCCAGATATTGGAGATAATGATGCCAAGACCTTAACACCAACAAGCCAGGCCCAAGCTGGGCCTGTTCAGATTCCCACCTCCAGGTATCAGAGGACAGGAAACAAGACTTGTAAAGGACTCCTCCCCCAGGGTCCTTGTTTGTCTCTCTGTCAGATCCTAAAAGGATCTTCCCCAAGCCCTTGAACCTGGCTTCACCTGATCCCCACCTGATCCCTCCCTAATGCCACCCCCCCCCAAGCTCCTAGGGTGGACATTATTGTTCTTATTCACGGAAATAATAGAAACAAGCATTTTCCCTTTGTTTTTCAGGGATATTAAAAATAATAAAATATCTAAATAAATATAATGCTCTCTGAACATAACTGAAACTTGGTCGAACTGCAGTAATTACATTTTTTTGATTCCAAAGAGCAAACAAATACTGTTGTTACTACAACTTAAAGGAAAAAGAAACAAGTAAATCAAATTAAAGGCTCTAGAGGAAATATTCTATCATGTGACATTTTCCTGAAACATTCTTGCTGAATAAAAAAAAAAAGTGCTCAACTGTTAACTGAGCTCTGTGTCCACTGCTACTAATATGGAAAAATCTGGGAGTAAAACTGCCCCCACCAAAAATGCCATTGTTAACAACTAAAAAACCAAACTCTAGACAGGTCTGGCTAATGTTCTCATCTTAGGTATTGTCTGTCTCTGTGTATTCATCTTTTTCGGCTGAATTGCCAGAAATTCTGGGCACAACTACTGCAAACGTCCTTCTCTATATTTTATCAGGAAACAGCAAATTGCTAGGCAAGAACCATCCTAGGCTGCAATTCCATATAAAGACCAACTATTGCCACTTTGATTTATTTTCACTGCTTCAATTAGATTTCCTCTAGTCTCTGATGGTACCAAATTTTACCAGCCAAAGTTATTTAACCTCTCAAAGGTTTACTTCCTCATTTTACTAATCCTCATTAGACCATAAGCTCCTTAAGGGCAGGGATTGTTTTTTACTTCTTTTTGGACCCCTAGTACTTATTTAGCACAGAGCCTGGCACATAGTAGATGCTTAATAAATACTGATTGAATGATCTGTAAGATGATGGGGACTGGAACAGATAGCTTCTCAGATGCCTTCTTGCTGGAAACCTATGATACTGTGAAATGACTTCAGATGAAAGATAACAAATTTTTATAGACTGAATGTGTCACATATCTATGTAAACATGTATAAATATTTATTTTTAAAAATTATATGCATTACACTTTCCCAATGTATTTTTTATTGTGAATTAAAAATCACAAATTTTTATTGTGAATAATAAAATACAATTTCATTTAAAAATGCCACTGACTTCATATCAGCCTTTTGTTGTCAGTTTTCTTTCTTAGGTCAGGGCCTATAACTTTCTTGGGAGAGGTAGCTTTTATTTTTGAAATTTCCCCCCACCAGTGAAGATGAGCAACTGTCTTGCAACTTCTGAGAAATTGCCACTTACCTAGAGTTTCAAAGTCAGAATGCATCTGAGGAAGATGAACCAAGGTCTTCCTTACTCAAGGTCTAGTCTCTACCCACTATACTATGTTGCATCTCTCCATTAGGTATTTTCTCAAACAATGGATGTTAGCACTACAACTCTACAATTTATGTAGAGGGGCTGCAAAACTTTTTCACGCTAAAAAATAAATCTCATGATAAAAAAGTTGGGAAATACTAGTTAAATCATATTATAGTCACAAGAACAAAGAGTGGATCTTCATCAATAAAAATATATATAATTACATTTTTATGGTAGCAAAAAACTGGAAATAATGTAGAATGATAAATGGATATGATAACGGAATGATAAAGGAATAGTTAAATAAATTGAGATGAATGTACTATTATTGTACCTTAAGAAATGACAAACATGAAGAATTTAGAGAAACATAAAAAGACTTATATGTGCTGATGTGATGAAGTAGCAGATCTAGGAAAACAACATATACTATCACAAAAAGAGTAAACTTTGAACTCAGATCCTCCCATCCAGCACACTCTATAATCCCTCTACGTATTCCAAATAATATTCTGTCAAGACCTCATATTTTGGCAGACATCACCAAAAAAAAAAAAAGCCACATAAGGAAAGAAAACCTTATATTTATTTTAACAGGTTATAAAAATTACATGTAACCCCTCCTCCAATTTTACAGAAATAATTTTTGAAAAATTTGTAGCAAAGTAAATTTCTAGTCTATAGCTTCACATATAATTTTTGTTGTTCTTTGTATATTGTAATGTATATGTCTATTAATAATAAAATAAGGAAAAAGAAATAAAACCATTAAAACATTTTTAAAATTATTTTAAAAACAGGTTAGGTTTACTCTGAGTGTTATTGCAAGCATCAAATGAGTTAATGTATGTAAAGGGCAATGTAAGCATCAGAATGTTATATAAATATGCTATCATCATTATTTGAATTCATAGTACTCTACTAAATTCTAATTCTCTACTGCAACATAAGGCCCATTGTTTTGGTTTTATTTGGTATCTTTTATTTTTAAATCATATTCATTTCCAAATATATCTTTCTCTTACCTGCATAAGCATATATACCAAAAATTTGACTTAGCAGTTTAGGATGAATTTTGGGTTTGTTTTTGGTTTTGGTTTTGTTGTTGGTGGTTTTTGCTTTTTGAAGGGCAACTGGGGTTAAGTGACTTGTCCAATGTCACATGGCTAGTAAGTGTGTCAAGTGTCTGAGGCCAGATTTGAACTCAGGTCCTCCTGACTCCAGGTCTGGTGCTCTATTCACTGTGCCACCTAGCCACCCCCCTTTAGGTTGAATTTTGTCCAAGAACTTAGCCAAAAGAAATGTTTTGTTTTCTCCTAGGTCTCTCTTTTCTTTCTCTTCTTCACTCTCCCCACCCCGCCCGTGTCTCTTTTTAGAAGATTTCAGAAACATTCAGAAAGGACATTAAAACTAACAAAATATCCTACAACATATATAGTTTGCTTTCTAGATGTAAACTTTTATTTCCAATTCACAAAATAAGCATTGCCTTAATCCAATCACATTAGGTCATTTCCAAGATCACTAAGCATCGTAAGTGGGCCAATATTACAGTGAAGGGGAGAAGAATGCTTATATATTCCAAGGAAGGTAGAGACATCTCCAATTCTTTCATTGTATCAGATTTGAAGAATGAGAAAAGATATTTTAAACTAAAATTTTTCTCACTTAAATTTCAAGGCAGAATGGAGTTAGATCTCCTAATTATAAGTAGAACGACTAAGAAAAGTATAAAAAAACTGGAAGCAAAATGCTCAAGCAGCACTCAAATTGTTTTAAATTTTAGGTTAAAACATACACACACAACCCCACACACACACCACAATGATAAAATACTTCACAAAACACATACAAAATAAACCACATATAGATCTTGCCTCAAATCAATAATGAATTCAATTTCAACATACATTTACTAATTAAGCACTTATGGGACTATGAACATTATGTTAGGTAGTAAGAGAATGACAAAAGTAGGATAAAATGTGGTTCCTTTTCTTATAGAATTCACACTCCAAGGTATAAGAGAAATATAAACCAAGTACTATATGAGGATTAAGATGGGAGTGAGGGGGCAGCATAATTACTCATTGGTATGGAAGAAATGTTATTTATGCTGGGTCTTACAGAAGTGAGAGGGCATTTCAGGCAAAGAAAAGACATGAACAAATATATGGAAGCTGGAAAGTGTGGGATATACATAGCAAATTCTTATAAATTCAATTTGACTGGAACACAATGCACAAAAAGGATAGTTTGAGAAAACAAGGAAAAGATAGGGTCACTGAAAGATGAAGGAGAGCCTTAAATGATAATCTAATTAGTCTGAATTTTATCTATATGCAGTGAAGAATTCTGAACAAAGGTATGGCATGTATGAGGAAAACTAATCTGTAAATAGTATGAAGAATGGGTTACAGAGAAGTGAGTGGAGGTGGGAAAATGAGTTAGGAGCTTAATTCAGTTAAGTAGGAGGGAATGAGGGGCTAGATACTAAGATGTTGGTAATAGAAAGAGAGGAGGGATACTTGTAAGGTTTTCAAATATGAAAAGACTTTATTAAGTGACATAGAGTCAGTCACCTCAGCAATGGACATGTATTAAGTGCTTACTATTTACCACGAACTGTGGAAGTCCTGAGGTCCTGGCTCTCAAGAAGTTCACAATCTAATAGGGGGAGACAAAATTATAAGCAAGCTATATACAGGACAAATTGTAAAGAATCAACAGAGCTTTGGGAGGTACCAGAATTAAAGAGGCTTGAGAAAGGCTTCCTGTAGAAGGTTGTTCAGCCTGTGAAAATGTCCAGAGTCAGGAGATGGACCACCCCAAGGAACTTGCAGCCTCAAGGCTATATGTGGCCTTTTAGGTCCAGAAGTGCGGTGGCCCTTTGACTGAATCCAAACTTCACAGAACAAATAATAAAAGAATTTGTTCTGTAAAACTTGGCCTCAGTCAAAAGGCTACACCCAAGGACCTAGAAAGTGGCCTTGAGGCTGTAGGTTCATCACCCCTGGACTACCCTGTTCAAGGAATAGTAAGGAAGCCAGTGTCACTAAATCAAGGGGGGTGGGGGGAGGGGGCAGAGCCAAGATGGCTGTGTAGAAGCAGGAAAATTCTGTGTGCTCACCCAATAACCACCTCAAATATCTATAAAATATGACACTAAACAAATTTTAGAGCTACAGAACCCACACAAGTGACATAGAGAAACAAACCTCCCACTGAAGACAGCCCAGCAGGTGGACAGGAAGGGTTCATCACAGCCATGAGCCAGAGGTTTTAGCCCCAGGGCACCCTAAACCAGCCCCAGCTAGAGGGACGTGGGGAGAGTGGATCACCAGCAGCTCTGGCAGTTTCCAGAATTATAAACCCATAAATGCCAAAGACAAAGTGGGAGGTCAGTGTAGACTTTGAGAATAGGGAGTCCAGGAGTGCAGTCCAGCCTCTGTCGCCAGAGGGAGAAGCAACTGAGGTTCAGATCACAGCTGCAGATTGTAGGGGAACCAAACAACCAGTCTGAGGGGTAACTGCTCTTGCTTTAACCTGCTTGGATCTGCATCACTGTCTAGGGTGGAGGTCCTGGGATGTGTAACCAGGAGCCAGAGCCTGTGGAGGCTTCTGAGAGGGTACTGAACTAATACCTCCAGCAACTGAAAAAACCCCAGCAATTGGGACAAAGCTCCCCTCTGTGGTAGCAGAGTTCTACTGTGGCAAAAAGCTCAAAAGTCAAGTAACTGAGGGGCAATCTGAACAAGCAAAGGAAGCAAAGCAAGCACAGCAATCCAACTTTATACTCCTATTTTGGGGATAAAAAGGAACAAAGCATGGAACAGGAGGAAGACAATGAAGTCAGAACTCCTGTAACAAAAGCTTCCAAGAAAAATATGAGCTGGTTACAGGCCACAGAGCAGCTTAAGAAGGATTCTGAAAACCAAATAAGAGAAGTGGAGGAAAAACTGGGAAAAGAAATGAGAATGATGCAAGAAAATCATGAAAAGAGAGTCAACAACCTGATTGAAGAGAATAACACCTTAAAAAATAGACTAACTCAAATGGCAAAAGAGGCTAAAAAAGCCAATGAGGAGAATAATACCTTAAAAAGCCAAATTTGCCAGATAGAAAAAGAATCTCAAAAGTTCACTGAAGAGAATCATTCCTTCAGAATTAAACTGGAGCAAATGGAAGTTAGTGACTTTATGAAAAATGAAGATACTACTAAACAGATCCAAATAAATGAAAAAAATAGAAGGCAATGTGAAATATTTCATTGGAAAAACCACTGACCTGGAAAGTAGATAATTTAAAAATTATTGGACTACCTGAAAGCCATGATCAAAAAAAGAACCTAGAAATCATCCTTTAAGAAATTCTTAAGGAAAACTGCCCTGATGTTTTAGAAGCAGAGGGCAAAATAGAGGTTGAAAGAATCCACTGATCACCTCCTGAGAAAGATCCCAAAAAGAAAACTCCTAGGAATATTACAGTCAGGTTCTGGAGTTCCCATATCAAGGAGAAAATATTACAAGCAGCCAGGAAGAAACAATTTGAATATTGTGGAAACACAATCAGGAAACACAGGATCTGGCAGCTTCTAGACTGAGGGACAAAGGGCCTGGAATATGATATTCCACAGGGCAAAGGAGCTGAGATTAAAACCAAGAATCACCTACCCAGCAAAACTGAGTATCATGTTTTAGAGGAAAATATGGTCATTCAGTAGAATAGAGGGCTTCAAGTATTCTTGAAGAAAAAACCAGAGTTGAATAGAAAATGTGACATTCAGATACAAGAAGCAAGAGAAGCATGAGAAGGTAAACAGGAAAATCATAAGGAACTTATAGAAGTTGAGCTATTTAAATTCCTACATGGAAAAATTATTTTTTTTCCCAAATGTTTTATTAACTTCTGGTTTACATCATTCATTTCCACCAGATTTTGAGTTACAATTTTTTCCCATTTTTCCCCTACCCACCACCCCAGAATAGCAGTTCCACAGGATATCCCCTCATCCAATCTGCTCTCTCCCATATCTTCTCCCATAGAAAAATTATAATTGTAACTTACAAAACTTTTCTCAGTATGAGAATAGTTGAAGGGAATATAAATATATGTGTATATATATATATATATATATATATATATATATGTCTATATAGGAGGTTATATGGGCAAATGAATACATACGTGAGTGTGTGTATATATGTGTACAGATATACATAGAGGGCACAGGACCAACTGAATAGGAAGGGATGATACTTAAAATGTGAAATTGAGAGGTGAGAGAGGAATATAATGAGAGGAGATGGGGAGAGACAGAATGGGGCAAATTATCGGATATAGAAGAGGTAAGGGAAAACTGTTACAATGGAAGGGAAGAACAGGAAGGCAAAAGGGAATGGGTCAACCTTACTCTCACTGAATTTGGCTTAGGGAGGGAATGACATACACACTAAATAGGGTATCTCACCCTATAGGAGAGTAGGGTGAAAGGAGATGAGAGGGGGTATGATGGAGGGGAGGGAAGGTTTTGGGAAGGGAAGTAAGAAACACACACTTTTGAAAAGGGACGAGGTCAAAATAGAGAATAGAACAAGTGGAGGGCAGGATAGGATGGAGGGAAATATAGTCAGTCTTTCACAATATATCCACTACGGAAATGTTTTGCATAGCTACACGTATAGAACCTATATTGAATTGCCTATCTTCCCAGTTAGGGTGGGTGACGAGGGAGGAAGGGAAATAATCTGGAATTCAAAGTTTTAAAATCAAATGTCTAAATATATATATATATATGTATATGTATATGTATATTTTACATGCAACTGGGCAATAAGATATACAGGCACTGGGGTATAGAGATCTATCTTGCCCTACTGGAAAGTTGGAGAGGGAATGGGGGAGGATAAAGGAGAGAGCAGATTGGGGGAGGCGGTATACAGTGGGATCACTGTTTTGGGGTAGTAGGTAGGGGAAAGATGGGGAGAAAATTTGTAACTCAAAATTTTGTGGAAATGAATGATATAAACTAAAAATAAACAAAATTCAATTAAAAAATTTTAAGTAAATAAATCAATCAATTAAAGGGGGGATGTAAGGTATATAAAGTTGGAAAGACAGAGGGTTATGAATGGCTTTAAATGTTAAACAGATATTTTATATTTACACTTGGGAGTGATATGAAGTCGAGTCTGGGGGAGGTAGAGGTGCCAGGGTGGGGTTTACAAGGTCAGACTTGTGCTTTTGGAAGATCACTTTGGCAACTCAGTAGAGAATGAATGGGAGTAGAGAGAGAAACCAACCAATGCAATGGTCCAGGTGTGAGGTGATAAGGGCCTACAAGAAGCTGGTGGTAGTATCAGAGAAAAAGGATCATATGTAAAAGATGTTGCAAAAGTAAAAATCGACAGGCCTTAGCAATATATAATGGATGTAAGGCTTAAGAGAAAGTGAAGAGGGAAGGGTGATAAGGAGGGGGGGGGAGGGTAAGTGGTTCTGCCAGGGATGCATCCTGGCATCCAGTCTGGAAGGAATTCACCAGGCTCAAGCAAACTTTGAAGCCAAAATTGTAAAGTTTATTCTTACGCTGTACAAGGATAGCGGGCTAGATTCTTATGGAACCTGCAAACTTCCAGGGGTCACAGGCATAGTTTTAAGGTGTCAATTATGCTAACTAGGTGAGTAAGGGTGGGATCAGGGAGGAGTTAAGGAGTGGTCAGTGCTCAAAGGACCATACACTTTTAATATCAACTGCGCAGGTGTATTGCCCATGATTCACTAGGAAATAGCTCAAGGGGGGGGCTAGCTGGAGGTGTGGTTTTAGGCCTGACAGGTCACTAAAGAGTGCCCAGTCTGTCACACACCAAGGTCATCAGAGACAGTGTGGGTATATAACTGACTGAGGAGTTACCCTATAGATAAGGTATTGAAGAATTTATGGTGGGGCTGGCCACTCTAACTAAGGGAGATAACCTTTACATAACTTATTGTTTCAAGCAGAGATAAACAGGTCATGAGTTGTTGCTGGGCACAGTGCTGGAAGGGGGAAGGGGAAGAGTCAATGCTCCGAGGCTGGGGGTGGAAATGTGATCTTACAGACTGCTTTTACAAATTGATTTTACAGACATAAATCCCAAAGCACCCCATTTACAAACTGATGTTACAGATTGATACTACAGATATATATACATCACAAGGACCCCATCAAAAGGAGTAGAGAATGACACTAGATTGTAATCCTGGGCAACCAAGAGGATGGTGATGCCCTGGAAAGTAGTAGGTAGGTTTAGAGGGAATGGGAAGGGGTTTGGGGACTAAGATGAATTTTGTTTTGGACATACTGAGTTTAACATGTCTACAGGACATCCAGTTAGACATGTCCAATAGGCAGTTGGAGATGTGAGATTAGAGGTCTATAAAGAGGTTAGGGCTGGATAAATGGATTTAAAAATTAAAAAATTAAAAATTAAAAAAATTTAAAAAAAAAATCCGCACAGAGTTGAATCAATGGAAACTGATGAAACTACCAAGTGAAACAGAACAGAGAGAGACAGTGAAGAAAAATGCACCAGAAGAACAAGAAGCACAATGAAGACAACACTAAAGAATAATATAACTCAAATACGAGAAATAGCATTGACATGAATTATTAAAATTAAAGTTCATAGCCTTCCTTTTTGCTAACAAATAATAAACTATAAAAGTACAAAGCAATATGTATCATTAGTTGCAACCACTCCTTAAGGAAGTTTTGCTCAGCCATTTGGGGAAAATATACTTTGGGAAGTATATAACAATGTTTTAAGACTATGATATGAGATATAATCAGGAGGACAGAGGAAACAGCACAGCCTACCTCCTAAACACATGTCTTTCACAAAGACCTAGAAAAAGTCAGAAGGAATCATTTTTCCATCCCAGGGCAGCTTAAGGAATTAAAAAGAAGTTTTCAAATCCTAACCTCTGCTATCCCTTCCAACTTTAAGACAGATATTTTATATCCATTTAGCATAATATCATTTTACAAGTACTTTAAATTAGTAAATATTTATTAAGAATTGTATGTGTTATATATAGCAAATAAAGAATGTCACTACTGATACCATTTCTAACTCAGTTGCAAAAATAATGGCTGACATCTTATTTGCAATAATTCAACAAGTATTCACTGTACGCATTAATGAAATATATGAATTGCTTAATATTTATGCCTAACAGTCATGCACAGGATCATAGACTTAAGGATTGGAAGAAACTTTAGGGATCATTTAGGCCAACTCTCTTATTTTACCAGTGAGGAAACTGAGTCACAGATCACAATGCAGCTACAAATATTCTTAGATATCTGTCAGATTAATTTTATTCTTTTATTTTCCAGAGAGAAAAGGCAAGGGCAGAGCTAGAGGGGCAGCACCACTCACTGTCCCTCTGGACAATCAATTGGGCAGAAGGCATTATGAAAATCCAGAAAGCCCAAGGGGAAGCTGAGTGAAAGGCTTAAGAAACAAAAGCCAAAGTGAATTCCAAGAGTGGCCCAGAGGGTGAGAGAAAACTGGGTTACTCAAAGACACACCACCTGACCACAATGTGACTTCCCATTAACCTCGTCTTTGCCACCTTACAGCATAATATCCTCACCCCAACCTGTGTCCATAGCAATGCCATAAAACAGAAGATCATCAGTGTACCTCAAAGGCAGACTTCAACCCCACTGACTTGGATGTGAAGAGGTTCCATTTGATAACATGGAATTAAAAACTACTGACGAGAAAGAATAATTAAGAAACATTCTTGTTGGTACAACTGGGCCTACTGTGGCCCAGTTCTTAGACATGACCTGGACCAAAGGAGGCTCTGGGTTTGTGCAGCAAGATCAGTAAGTCTTGGCATCCCTGGAATGGGCTAAACTGGATTTCAAGTCCCTTTACAAACCCAATGGCTTTATAACTTTGAAAAGCTGTCACTGTCTTCCAAAGAGTCTCTTTCTCTCTCCTGTCACTGCTGTGAGTAATATCAAATATCTTTCCTTCCCCAAACTTGACTCAGATGAGAGGGAACAGAAGACAGCAAAGCTTGCAAGTACTTTTCATAGCATCACTTGCTTTCACAATGACACTTTCTTGAATTCCTTAAAGGCCTGATCCCAGAACAATATTAGTGAACTCAATGGACACATTGGGGTAAAACTTTCAGCATTAATTTGGCCAGTGGCAAGGATGCACCAGCACTAGCCCTCTTATCCCAACTGCCTTCCTTGTCTATTTTGTCCCTATGCACAGAAGTCATCACCTCCAAACAGTGCTAAAGGTCACACCTCGCAATGGCAGGCCATCAAAAATGCCCAATACCCCCAGTTCTCCCCAGGGTTCAAGTACACCAACTTATTTGGACCTGTAAGCACCATTGCCAAGTGAGAAGCAGTGTATGAAGACGATGGTCAACATGGGCTACATGATTGTGTCTTGAAAGCCACAAATAAGAAGCGAGAAAATGTAGAGCAGGTTTTTTACTATTTGCACATGGACAGCTCTATGAAAAGGGCTTTGATCCCATTTAGGTAAGGGCTTTGGAAATGTTCAGAGGAAAAGATAACAGAATTTCTTAATGAGCAATTTAAGGAAATGGGCTTTGAATTGAAAGACATTTAAAAAGTTTTATTATTATAAAACATGGAAACAGAAATTATAAATTATAATATATTAGTAACATATATAAATTATAAAACATGGAATATAAAACTCATGGCAGAACTGCCCACCTCCACCCTGCCATGGAGCATTTCTCACTTTGGGAAGCCCCAAATATTCCCATCAGTCCCTAGAGGCCTCCTTTCCCTGCAATGGCTTCACTCTCTCCTTAAAAGTAAGAGAGAATGTTGTGTTGGGTTTGTTGCTGTTGAAGGTGGGAAGGGAAGAGCCAAGAAGCGTACTTCTGTGCATTACACACTGATTTGTATAAGAGTCTGAATTCCTGTGGGAACAGGGCAGAGGAAGGTAAAGCACAGGAATGTTGGGACATTTAAGCCCTGGAGTGGGGACTCCACCCATTTTACTTATTTTATTTGTATTTTGAGAAATGTCTTTCCCAGCTTGGCCCTGGTGTTTCTGGAAGGCTATATACATATTCAAGACCAAACTTTGTTGTTATGTTCTCACTCTTGCCATGAGTCAGAGATACAGGGGTATTCTGGAGGGAAAAGATTCTAAGGTTGTCAGTGATGCTTTGAATGTCCTGTGTTTGACCAATACATCTTTTACTGTTAGACTAGCTGAACTGAAATCCATGTCTAGTGCAATGGAAAGAGTTTTTAGGATATATATTTGATTTTACCTTTTTTTCCTCTTAAAAACAAACTCTATGTTAGGTTCTAACTTGGTGTAATGCTAGTTCCTAAACTTTTAAAGGCACGAAGAATGATATTGATTTGGGGCATTCTCCTGCTCCTTCTGCCAGGCAACCATTGTGCTTACCCACACTCAAGTCTTGGCTAAATCTGGGATCTTGTTGGAGCAGGGCATCTAACTTTTTAGTCCTTGATTACCTTATCCAGGCTTTAAGTCCCCAGTTTTAGGAAGCTTTCTAATCGACACTTTCACATTCAGTGTGAAACAGGAAGCTCTTTGCAAGCACTCTCAAATGTAGTTGAGGGAATGAGCCTACAATCCATTAGCCCAGCAGTAACACATATTTATTTCAGTTTTACTTTCCACATCATTTTTGGGGAACAGATTCGTTGCTTTAGAATGATACATTTGGTAATATCTAGCAAGAGAAATCCATATCTTTGGTTTGGTTTGTATTATGTATAGTATGTTTTACATTGTTAAAGCTCTAAATTTTAAAAATACAGTCTTGAAGAATCTAAAGTAATGTGCTGCTTTAATTCTTCAAAAAAATTAACAAAATTTTAAAGGCTAAAAAATTCTGATTAAAGTCTGAAAACAAGGCATATAATCAATCTAAAGATTAAAAAAGAAACTACCAAGAAGATTTAAAAATTTTAAATAAAATTCTAGCAAAGACTATCTTTTTTTTTTTAAATTAAACAAATGCTTTATTAACTTCTGGTTTACATCATTCATTTCCACCAGATTATGAGTTACATTTTTCCCCCATTTTTTCCCTACCCATCACCCCAGAATAGCAGTCCCACTAGATATCCCCTCATCCAATCTGCTCTCTCCCATATCTTCTCCCATACCCCCTTCGACTTTGCCATTAGGGCAAGGTGAATCTCTGAGCCCCAATGCCTGGACATCTTATGAAACATTTAATTTTAAAACTTCGATTATCAGATCCATTCCCTTTCTCCCTTGTCACCCACTCCCTCTGAGATGATAAGCAATTCAGTATGTGTTTTACATGTATATCTATGCAAAGCATTACCATAGTAGATATATTGTAAAAGACTGCTTATATTTCCTTCCCACCTGTCTCACCTCCCACCTGGTCCATTCCCTACTTTGATCCTGTCCCTCTTAGATAGTGGGTACTTCTAACCTCCCCTCTCTCCAGAATGCCGTCCCCTCCATCATCCCCTCTCTCATCCCCCTTTCCCCTACTCAGGAGAGTGAGTGAGGGTAAGATATTCCATTTAGTATGCATGTGTTTCTCTCCTTGAGCCAACTTCAATGAGAATATGCTTTTGCCTTTTTGCCTTCCTGTTCTTCCCCTCCCCTGCAACTATTTCCCCTTGCCTCTTCTACATGAGATAGTTTGCCCTACCCTGTCTCTCTCCATTCTCCTCTTGCCACTTTCCTCTCACACCTCTTGACTTCACCCCTAAAGAATCATCCCTTCCTTGGGGCAGTTAGGTGGCGCAGTGAGCAGAGAGCCAGCCCCGGAGCCAGAAGGACCCGAGCTCGGATCTGGCCCCAGACACCCAACACACAAACAAAAACCCAGCCACGTGAACCTGGGCAAGTCACCAACCCCAACTGCCCTCCAAAAAAAATAATCATCCCTTCCCATCAAATTCAACCTGTGCCCTCTATCCATGTATACCTGTGAACATATGCCATGTACCCTTCTTCAATTGTTTTCATAATGAGAAAGGTTTCATCAAACACAGTTATTGTTTTTCCATGTAGGGCTGTAAATAGTCCAACTTTGATAAGTTCCTTTTGATTTCTTTTCTTTGATTGCCTTCTCAAGCATCTCTTGCTTCTTGTATCTGAATGTCAAATTTTCTATTCAACTCTGGTTTTTTCCTCAAGAATGCTTGAAAGTCCTCTATTCCACTGAATGACCATATTTTCCCCTGAAACAAAATACTCAGTTTTGCTGGGTTGGTGACCCATGGGTTCATTCCCAGTTCTTTTGCCCTCTGGAATATCATATTCCATGCCCTTTGATCCCTCAGTGTAGAAGCTGCCAGGTCCTGGGCTATTCTGATTGTGTTTCCACAATATTGAAATTGTTTCTTCCTGGCTGCTTGTAGTATTTTCTCCTTGATCTGGGGATTCTGGAACCTGGCTATAATGTTCCTGGGAGTTTTCTTTTTGGGATCTTTTTCAGGAGGTGATCGGTGGATTCTTTCAACCTCTATTTTGCCCTCTGGATCTAAAACATCAGGCAGTTTTCCTTGAGAATTTCTTGAAGGGTGATTTCTAGGTTCTTTCCTTGATCATGGCTTTCAGGTAGTCCAATAATTTTTAAATTGTCTCTCCTGGATCTATTTTCCAGGTCAGTGGTTTTTCCCATGAAATATTTCACATTGCCTTCTATTCTTTCATTTGTTTGGATCTGTTTAATCGTATCTTGATTTCTCATAAAGTCACTAGCTTCCATTTGCTCCAGTCTAACTCTGAAGGAATGAATCTCCTCAGTGAGCTTTTGAGATTCTTTTTCTATCTGGCAAATTCGACTTTTTAAGGCATTCTTCTCCTCATTGCCTTTCTGAGCCTCTTTTGCCATTTGAGTTTGTCTATTTTTTAAGGTGTTATTTTCCTCAGTCAGGCTGCTGACTGCCATTTCATACTTTTCTTGCATCTTTTTCATTTCTCTTCCCAAATTTTCCCCCACTTCTCTTATCTGCTTCTTAAGGTCCTCTATGGCCTTGTAGCCAGCTTGTATTTTCATTTGGGGCTTTTGGTGCAGGAGTTCTGACCTCACAGTCCTCCTCCATGCTTTGAGCCTCTTTGCCCCTAAAATAGGAGTCCAATGTTGAACTTTTCTGTTTATTTTGTTTCATTTGCCTAGGTATATTGCCACTTAATTACTTGATTTTGGGGCTTGTTGCCACAGTAGGACTCTGCCACCAGACAGGGGAGCTTCCACCTAAACGTGGGGTCTTCACAACTTCCGCCAGTTGTATGGCCTCTGTAAAGCCTCCACCCACTCTGGCAAGTTGGATACCCACCCCAAACTTCCCCCCCAGACCACAATCCAGATCCAGGCAGTTTAAAGCAAAAGCGATTGACCCCCAGACTGACTGCTGGATCTTCCTACAGTTGGCAGACCAGGAGCTAGAGCCACTACTGAGGCTGCAAAATGGCTTCTGTGCAGCTGTTTCTTCAGCAGCTTTTTGCCCCCAGGGGAGGAAGCCACGTGTTCCCCAAATACTGGTCCCAAAGTCCACAGGGCACTAACCTCTCACTTTGTCCTAGGCCTATCTGTGCTGATAATTCTGGAATCGCCACAATTGCTGGTGTTCTGGGGTTCCACCAGCCGGCTGAAGGCCCGGCAGCCCTGGGGCTAAAACCGAGGACCTGGGCTCGGCTCTTCGGGCTGTGCTGTAGTTTCCCAGCGCACTGTGCTGCCTGCTCTCAGAGTGCTGGGCTGGCCGCTCCCTGCAGGGCTGCTGGGCTGTCCTCAGCAGGAGGTTAGCTTTTCTGTGCCGTTCTGTGGGTGCTGTGGCTCCAGAAGTTGTTCAGAGCTCCCTTTCACATTGTTTGAAATTTGTGTGGGGCAGAGCACATTGGAAATGCTGTTTCTACTCCGCCATCTTGGCTCCACCCCCCTAGCAAAGATTATCAATCTATCTATATAATTATTCTCTATGCTCAAATTTGTATAAGGGATGCAAGATGGCTCAACTCCAGAAATACAATTAATATGATTGACACATTAAAGAAAAAACATTCCTAACCACACAACTATATTAACAGATACAGAAAAAATCTTTGACAAAGTACAACACTCACTTATGCTAAGAACAAAAAACAGAAAACAAGACAAAAACCAAATCTACAAAGCATAACCAAAGAAGGGTCATTTTTATTATAAAAAAGTGTATTATCTAAAACCAAAGGCTACCATTATTCACAATGGAAAAACACTAGAAGTATTACCATGATATACAGAGAACTGACACAATAAGACCACTCACAAAAACATAAGCAGTCAGACGATCAAAAGTTTCGAGGAGGAACTACAAATGATCAACCATATAAAAACATGGTCCAAATCACAATGTGAAAACTGCAAACTAAAGCCCCTCTCAAGTTTCACCACTGAACCATCACACTGGCAATGAAAATATGTGGGAAACAACATGTGGGAAGACAAATACACACTAATATATTCTTAGTGGTGCTATGAATTTCAGAGGCAGTGTGTCTCAATGGAAAGGGCACAGGATTGTTTTCATCAAGGATGTGGGTTCAAATCTAGGCTCTGCCATCAATGTCTGTGTGACCTTTGACAAGTCACTTTACCTCTCTTTACAGAAGTTTTCTTATTTATAAAATGAGAGGGTTATATCAATTGAGGAACAGATAAAGAAGTATGGGACACGAATGTAAAAGAATGTGCTTCTACTACGAGAAATGATGAGAGCGATGGCTTCAGAGAAACCTGTAAAAATGTGTATAAACCAGTGCAGCGTGAAGTGAGATTATACAATAACATTATAAGAAACAAACCGCTCTGAAAGACTTTCCGACTGTCATCAACACGATGACCAAACATGATTCCAGAAAATTCATGATGAAACAAACATTATGCTAACTCTAGAGGTGACAGATTCAGAGCACAGACTGAGAGGAGAGAGGGAGAGAGAGAGAGAGAGAGAGAGAGTGTGTGTGTGTGTGTGATAGAGAGAGAGAGAGAGAGAGAGAGAGAGAGAGAGCGAGCCAGTCAATAGGGGAATGTGTTTTGCTGGATAATTTACATGTTTGTAAATGAAGTTTGGGTTTTGTTTTTTTTTTCACTCAATGGCAGGGGGTCGGGGGAGCAGGAAGGGAAAGGGGAATGTAGGAGAAGAGAGAAGGTAGATTTTGATTAATTAAAAAAATAAAAACAATTTTTAAAATAAGAGGAGGAGAAGAAGGAGAATTTGGATTTGACCAACAAGGTCCCTTAAACTCTTAATGTATCTAAGATCCTATGAATTAATCCTATGAATTAATCCAACAATAAATTTTGGAATCATATGAGAAAAATCATTAAACTGTTCATACCCTTTGACTCAGAGATCCCATACTACTGGGCATATATACCAAGGAGGTTAATGACAAAACGAAAGGCCTACATAACAAAATAGTCATAGCAATATTCTGTGATGGTGAAAAATTAGAAACAAAATGGATACCTGTAACTGGGAAATAGTTTGACAAATTGTAACATATATAAATGTAATGGAATACTATTGTGTGTCATAAGAAACAAGGAATAGTAGGAATTCAAAGAAACATGGTAAGACTTGTAGAAGGGTGGAATCAGGGTGATCATATGATCAGAGATTTAGAGCTGGAGACACTGGAGGTCACTTAGTTCAATGCTTTTGTTTTACAGATGAGGAAACTGTGGTCCAGAGAACTGAATGACTTGCCCAAGGTCACAAAGGTACTAATAGATGGGATCTGATTCCAGATGCTGGGCTGTTTCTAGTGTACAACAATGTCTGCCCAGTACCAAGGAAACAGAACTTAGAAAGTAGAACCAATAGACCAAAATATACAAGGACTACAATAATGCAAACAATAAGACCACTAAAAGACAGTTACATTCATGAGTTATAATGAAAGCTATAGAATTGATCATGAGACAGCTCTTTAGTAAAGAAAGGGAACTGCTGATGCATTGCTTAGTTTTGCTTGAATGTTTTTCTTTGTTTCAAAGGATTCAACAGGTGAAAGAAGTGTTTAAAACCAAAATGACTATAGCGTAAAAACAAAAAGGAATAAAACATTTTTTTTAAAAAAGCAAGATCCAAAACCAACTACACTTTCAACAGAGTATATTGTAACGATCCAGCAATATACTATCCTGAATACAACAGTATCAGAGAAGTAAAGTGATGAGACTAGTCTTGCTGCTTAATGAAAGCTATCTAAACCTTAAATGCCTAAAAATGAGTCACAATCTCTACACCCTGAATTTCTAACAATTCAATCACACTGCTTTCCCAACAATGAGGACTAAAGAAATGAGCATTTTGATTTTTTTCTGGAGAGAACCAGGTAATCTTGGAACACGGGGAACTTTCTGCCTGAGTAGGATACTGCTTTGGCTAGTCATTGCAAAGTATGAGAATACTGAGTTATTAGCAGTAGAGACACCAAAAAATCAAAGAAGTAGGATAGACAAAGAAACTTTCCCTATTTCTAAAGTTTGCCATGACCCCAGCCTGCCCTCTATTCTTCATCCTCTTCTTGTAAGCCAAGGGTGACAGTCCAGTATCTCATCCTTTCCCCTATTCCACAAGGACTAGGTGTGGGTAGCAAACAAAGGTGATCTATATGGGGATTATTATCATCCATTCATAAGTGTGAACAAAAGTTGCTTAACCCAGGGGCAGCTAGGTGGCTCAGTAAATAGAGCAGTGGCCCTGGAGTCAGGAGGACCTGAGTTCAAATCCCACCTCAGACACTTAACACAAAACTAGCCACATGACCTTGGGCAAGTCACTTAACCCCAACTGCCCTACCTTTCCCCCTCCAAAGGAAAAAAAGCAAAATAAAAAAGTTGCTTAACCCAGAATTATGCCTGCCATGTAAACATGATAACGCTTTCCCTGACACCTCTCAATATCCCACTACCCACTTGCTAATGCCTAAAGTTCCTTTAACCAGAGAAAAATCTTTTATACCAAAATTAGAAAAAAGTTTAATATGAACATTCACATTTATGACTGAAACAATTTAGACAATTCTGACAAAGAAAAATAGGTCAACTCAACCTGACAAGGACAAATACCAGATTATTTCTAGTTTTGAATGGCAAAGGATTAGAGAAAAGGATGGGGTGGATTGTCATAAAGGTGAGAAGAAGCCACCAATGGGTGAATGGGAAAGGAAAGTGATAACAAAATTTGACCAACTTCAACTAGGGTACACCATATTTATCTGCAACTGTGCACAAAGAGAAAATATTTGGGGGCATGTTGTTGTCCTAGGCTTATGTGCTATACTATATAACAAAAGTAAACACTTTCACATTTTTAAAAATTTAAGGATCTTCAATACATTTTGGATTCTCCTTTAAATAAAAACTGATTTTATTAAATAAGGATCTTACTTTCCACATGGCTGATTAATCTTTATCTATAAAATGGGAAGGCTGGACAAGGTTATTCTATCAAATGAGATAGTATGTGTAAAACATTCATTATGTGCCATATCTATTCATCTATTCATTCCTGGGTGCTAAAATACAATGTGTAAAATCTGAAGGAAAGAACCTTATGATTAAGGCTCTTGTTAAAGGTGATTCACCTTTGGAATTTTCTAGTTTCAAAGAATGAAAGGTGGTTTAAAAAAAACCTTTCTAATAATGAAGTTTAAACTATTTTTCAACTATTACTAGTAATGTCAGTAATAACTTGTTTGTCTATCAGAAATCAGTCAACAACCATTTAATAAGGCCAGGAAATGTGTTCTGGGGACAAAAAGATAAATGCTGTGTCCCTGATCTCAAGGAACTCACATTCTAATAAAGAAGACAAAGTGTAAATACATCTTTGTATACATGATATAAACAGAGTAGATGTAAGGTAATCTCAGATGGAAGGTACTAGTATCAGGGAGTACTACCAGGAAAGGTCTTCTGCAGAAGGTGGAACCTGAGCCAAGTGTAAAAAAAAAAAAAAAAGCCCCAGGGAAGGTAAAAGCCAGAAACAAGGGGATAGAGCATTACAGGTCAAGGCAAAAGCCTGTAAAAGGGCACAGAGATGTGCCAGAACAGCAAGCAGGCTGGCACGGCTGAATCACAGGGTGCATAGAGGATAGTAAAAGGAAACTTAAAAGATAGGAAGGGACCAAATTGTAAGGAACTTTAAATGCCAAACAGTTTTAAATTTGATCCTGAAGGTAACAGGGAGCCAAATGAGCATGATGAATAAAGATGAGACATATGCTTGGACTTTAGGAAAATCACTTGGTAGAATAGTGGAAGACTGATGGGACTGAGGAGAGGCTTGGGGCAAGGGGATCAATTAGAAAGCTTCTGCCATTGTCTAGATTAAAGCTTAAAGCTGATGATGAGAGCCTGGGCTAGAATGGTGGCTGCTTCAGTGTAAAGAAGAAGATAGGTACGGGATATTGTGAAGTTAGAAACAACAAGATTTGGCAATGTTTGGGATGTGTTAGGCTAGGTCCCAGTGAGGAGGTGAAGATGACACCAAAGTTTTGAGCCTAAGTGACTGGGAGGATAGGTGTAACTTCAACAGTAATAAAGAAGTTAGGAAGTGGGGAGGGTTTTCGGGAAAAGATAATGAGTTCTGTTTTAGACATGTTGAATTTGAGATACCTATGATACATCTAGTTCAAGATGTCCAAAGGGCCATTGGTGACAGAGGACTTGACACTAGGAAAGGGACTAGGACTAGATACACAAGTTGAGGAATCTGCATGAAGATAATAGAACTCACAGAAACTGAGCTGATGAGATCATCAAGAAAAATAGTGTAGAGGGAAAAGAGAAGGGAGCCCAGAATAGAGCCTTGGGGAATACACATGATTAATGGGCATGACTTAAATAAAAATTCAGCAAAAGAAACTAAGAAGGAATGGCCAGACAGGTAGGAAAAGCAGGAGTGAATTTAGAAAGGAGAGAGCATTCAGACGGAAATGGTGATCAAGAGTGTCAAAGGCTACACAGAGGTCAAGAAGGATGATTGTTAAAAGGTCATTAGTTTTGGCAATTAAGAGATCATCAGCAACTTTGGAGAGGAAAGTTTCATTTAAATTATAAAGTTGGAAGCCAAATTTTAAGGGTTTGGAAGAAAGTAAAAGTACAAAATGCAGATGGCTTTCTTAAGGAGTTTAGTTGGGAAAGGGAAGAAAGAAATCTGGATGACAGCTAGCAGTGATTGTGGAATGAAGAAACAGTTTTTAAGTTTGGGAGACACATGAGCATGTATTTGTAGGCAACAGAGAGAGTCAATAGGAAGGGAAACAAGTTTAGAGAGAAGGTGCTGATAGTGGGGACAATCTGCTGGATAAGATGGGAAGGAATACAATTAATAGGGTATGTTTATGATGACCATCTCATCATCAAAGATAGTAGTGAAGGAAGAGCTTGTAGGAAATCTCTGAATGATATAAGATGAAGAGGAAACTCCTGGGAAATAGAGTCATTTTTATTTTACTGTAATTTTTAAATGAACAGGTATATTTTAACAATAACTCCAAAATTATCTTTAGAAAAAAAAAGCAAAAAATATGCTTAATAAGAATGCATATGTAGAGCCTTTATCAGATTGCATGCCATATTAGGGAGCGGGGAGAAAAGGGAGGTGGAGAAAATTTAAAACTCAAAAGCTTTTGGAAGGGAATGTTGAAAACTAAAATTAAATTAATTTTTTTAAAGGGAAAGACTAGAGTGAAATGCAAATTAATCTCCAATTTAGAAAACAGAAATAAAGAGCACTACTTTAAAGCACTGATTTTCAAGATATAGTCTTGGGTCCTCCAAAAAGTACAACAGAATATTAATATTTATGATGTGAAAAATGCCTGTACTTTAATTTCAAGTATGCTCAGTTTTATTACTTTGTATGCAATAACATTTATATTATACTTCCATTGATTTTGGTGATTTTTTTCTTATAATGACAAGTTATAATGTTATAATATAAAGTTTTCTTATAAAGACAGTGAGGAGAAATGGCCTTGTGCTTTTCAGCTTTTGAAGGCAGAGAAGGAATCCCTGGATTGGTCAAATTGGAGAATCAATAGCTTAGAGGTCAAAGGCATTTTTCATAGTTACTTTGTTATTACATAAGATTCAGATTGTAAACTGCTTTGGGATAAGGAGAGTATTACTTCATCTTTACTTTTTCTAGTACCTAACACACAGGTGCTTTAAAAAATGTGTAGAGGGGCGGCTAGGTGGCGCAGTGAATAGAGCACTGACACTGGAGTCAGGAGGACCTGAGTTCAAATCCAGCCTCAGACACAACACAAAACTAGCCGTGTGACCTTGGGCAAGTCACATAACCCCACAATTGCCCTACCTTCCCCGCAAAAAAAGAAAGCAAAAAAAAAACCTTATAGAATTGAAATAAAATGAAGGTCTGAATTAGTGTTGTTTCTTGCTTTTGATCAACTACAAAAGAAATTCATTTATCAGAAAATCACACTTTCTATCCTTTAATACAGCAGCCAAACGAATAAAGGGTAGAAGAGAAGAGGTCACCACATATGATTTGTGACCAAAATTCTTAAAGTCCTTCGCCCCCCAAACTGAGGGTAAAATAGCTGGAAAACTAGCTCCCGAAAGCTATCATCACCTCCTGTTTTTAACTTCTCCAGCTCTTCTATTGCCATCATAGGGGTATTTAGATCACACACCAATATAGTGCCACATCAAAGAAGACAAATGGCCTGAAACAAGCTGTTCGCTCACCTCCTTCCATCTGAGACCAAACTCTTCTGTAGTGTTAGACACAGAAAGCTTTCTAGCGACACGGTTAACACCCCGGTTCAGGCTCTCATCTTTCCTTACCTCTTCTTTCCCCAATACATCCTCTACACAAGTGCCAAAGAGCTATTCCTAAAACAGTGATCTAACCATATCATCCCTTGCTCAAAAAGCTCTAATCCTTTGTTCTTGTCTCTAGGAAAAAATACAGACTCCTCTGAACACGAAAACCTTTCACAATCTGGTTTTCCGTCAAGCTCTCAAGATGGACAATACTTTCTTCATGCACTTTATACTCCAAACAAAGTAGCCTACTTAATGTTCTATGCAAATGACATTCCACCTTCCCTCTCCATGACTTTGTACCTCCTCCTGATGTCTACGTCTTAGAATCCCTAACCTCCTTCAAGCTTAGCTCACTTGCTACCTCCTATTGTTGTTCGGTCATTCAATCGTGTCTAACTCTTCATGACCCAATACACTTGTCCATGGGGTTTTCTTGGCAAAGACACTGAAGTGGTTTGCCATCTCCTTCTCCAGTGTGTCCCATTTTACAGATGAGGAACTGAGGCAAACAGGGCTTAAGTGACTTGCCCAGGGTCACAAAGCTAGCATCTGAGGCCAAATGTGAACTCGGATCTTTCTGACTCCAGGCCTGGTACTGTATCCAGTACACCACCTAGATATCCTATGCCACCTCTTATCTAAGGTCTTTCCTGAGCTTCCCAGTTGCCAGTGACACACACACCCTCCAAAATTATTCCATACTTACTTTCTACATATGCTATGTTCCTTTATGTGGGTACTTGCTATTGTCTCTGACCAAGGGTGAGAGCTGTTTCATTTGTCTCTATCTCCAAGACCTAGCATAGTAGTCACTTTATTTATTAACAAATGATTGTAAAGAAACATCATGCACTAATCTGTAATCAGTACAGCTCCCTTCTCCTGGTGATTTACAAAGGTCTATTATCCAAAAAAAATTCCATTTAATTTCTCTACTTGCCAGCAAAACTATTTGCCTACACCCCAAACTAGGAAAATGTGGTTTAAAATTTTTTTCTCTCTTTGTATATCTAGGTTACCCTAAGGCAGAAAAAAAAATGAGAGAATATGCATATATTTTCAAGGCAAGTTGTATGTACTCAAGACCCTTAATTCAAGGCTCCCTATCCCACTACTAAGTACATAGCCTTCTTAAAAATACACCAATTAAAACCTAGCCATGTGACCTTGGGCAAGTTACTTAACCCCAATTGCCCTCCAAAAGGCAAAAAAAAAAAAAATACACCAATTTTAGAGAGATTATAGTGCTACCTCACAGACATTACATAACCTTCTGTAAATCCTTTCCACTCAAAAGACAATAAAAAGAACTGAGAAGGTATCACCTTTCTTTGAATTTCTTAACCCCGCCCCAGATTTATACAAATCACATTAGCATTATTATTTCAAATCTAGTTGTAAACTTTTTTTTTAAGAGAACTGCTTTTATTTTTAAATATTAGTAACAGCACAAACAATTTAGTGGTACTTATCAAGTGACTGACAGAAGGGCTATGCTAAATCTTAACATAGTTGTAAACTTCTTAAAAATGCTTTTTCTTAGATGGAGATTACATTATACTCTTTAAAACCAAGTCACACCCAGGATACCACTAAGTCACAGCTCTATTAACAGACCTTTTTATCGGCTTTCCTCTACCTTAGGCCTAAATGGAATATCCACCATTAAAAAAACAAAATACAGGGGCGGCTAGGGGGCGCAGTGAATAGAGCGCCGGCCCTGGAATCAGAAGGACCTGAGTTCGGAGCCGGCCTCCGACACTTAATCCGCACAAACAAAAACCTAGCCGTGTGACCTTGGGCAAGTTACTTAACCCCAATTGCCCTAAAGGGGCGGCTAGGTGGCGCAGTGAGTAAGAGCGCCGGCCTCGGAGTTGGGATGACCCGAGATCAGATCCGGCCTCAGAAAATGAGCACCCACGCATAAATAATGACTAGCCGTGTAACCTTGAGCAAGTTACTTAACCCCAATTGCTTAAAAAAAAAAAAAATACAGTACATACGTACATATGAGTGTTTGGTTGTAAAGTCAGCATTGATTAAGGAAAATCTGACTAACATCAGTCAAAGACTCTTCCCTCTAAAAGCAATCTATTGTAAGCAGTCAAAAAGTAAAATTTTAATGGAGTTTTTATTTCTCCTAAGAGTTAACAGTTAAGTAAGAGCCCTTAGAAAAGTTGTGATATTTTCCTAAAGTATATAATATAAAGCAATCACACATTCAAAGCAGCTTTTAAATACAAATTTTACACTAATTAACTACATGTGATATGGCTTCATATGCTATATAGACGTAGCTTTAGGAATAAAAATTGTGTGTCCCAAATTAACAAGGATAAATGGATAGAAAAGCTAAGAACCACTTCAGAATGCCAAAGTGTGTGGAGGTCCATTACAAAAAGATCGTTATTTTGGTTCTTTAACAAAGGTAAACTGGCAGCCATAGCAATTTTAAATTGGTTCCAAATACTATATGATTTTAAACTACACTAAAATCATGTGGCAGCACAAAAAAAGAGAATTATATTTGGGATCAAATCCTTGGGCTCTGACACTTCAGTGACCTTGGACAATGGATGAAATGAGCTCTAAGGTCCCTTCCAGCTCCAAATTTTAAGATTTTATTAACTCTTCTTTTTGTTTTTTGGAGGGAAATTTGGGGTTAAGTGACTTGCCCAAGGTCACACAGCTAGTTTTTGTGTTAAGTGTCTGAGGCCATGTTTGAACTCAGGTCCTCCTGACTCCAGGGCTGGTGCTCACTGTGCCACCTAGCCGCCCCTATTAATTCTTTTTTAAAGGGGGAAGACTAGAGACACATTCTCTTACCCTAATTGTAAAGAAGAAAAACAAAATTTCAAACATTTTATTCTTAATTTATATATCAGTTATATGAAATTAGATAAATATAAGGAACATATGAGCAGAAAAATGTTTTACCAAAGGAAAAAACTAGTGATATATAAAGAAATTGGATGTAGAAAGAATATTACTTTATTGTGAAAATTACCATATAGATCAGATTAGTTTTCACATGTTGGAGGTGGGGAATATGTCCTAGGTATCTGAACCTCCTGCTTATACATGAGTTTCTTCTCCTCCTTTCATTAATCCAAAGAGGTTACATCGTCCTCTTCTTAGAGACTTTATTCTTATTTTGCTCCCAGCCCTATTCAGTCATTAAATTCAATAATTATTTATTAAGTGGTTATGAAGTACAAACAATGAGAAGGGGCTACACTGGTAACTTCATGATGTTAAAATAAAGGGTGTAAGCCCTCCATGACAAGATGAGTCCTCCATGAGGAAGTGAGCCCTCTGCAGGGAACTTCCGTAAGGATTCCCACCATCAGGTAGCGAAGAATGGGTGGCAACCTCCACTACTTAAGGAAATGACCACATCAGTGAAGTCCATATGAGTATTTGAATATATGCAAAACACAATGCTGGGTTCCTACCAAAAAAGGTCCCTGCTCTCAAAGAATTTATACCTTTATTGTGACAGACTTTAATATTTTATACAACATGGAAAAAAGTAGTATCACATTTATGGAGAACCTTTATACCTGGGTGAGACAATAACAGTCATAGTAATATTCACAACAGGTATTTATTTATTTATTTATTTGGGGGGTTTTGGGAGGGGCAATTGGGATTAAGTGATTTGCCCAAGGTCACACGACAAGGGTTTTGTGTTAAGTGTCTGAGGCTGGTTTTGAACTCAGGTCCTCCTGCCTCCTGGGCTGGTGCTCTATTCACTGCATTACCTAGCCGCCCCAACAACAAGTATTTATACAGTCCTTTAAAAAGTTTTTAAAGCATTTTTACCTAGATTATCTCATTTGACCTTCCACTGGTAATACTGAAAACTTATAATTAGGAAGCTGTAGGTTAAAATAACACCTTTACTCATTAGCTGTATAACCTTGGGCAAGTCACAAACTTCAGAGTCTCAGTTTCTTCATCCTTAAAATGGAAATAATAATATTTCATAGAATGTGTGTATAACAGAGTTACTGTGAGAAATATACTTTGCAAACTTCACTAGTAAATTCATTAAAACTTTAATAAATGTATGTGATTTAAATAATATGGACAAGTTGAAAAATACTTTCAGATTCTTTTCTAACATACATGTCACAACCTTTATGTAATTCTACATATATCTCTAGACATTTACAGAGTGAGCTAAGATGGTAAGCATGAAGCTATCCAGATCTTTTTCAATACTAAAAAAGATCCATAATTTCATCAGCCTGTGTATTACCTATGAAGGGACTGCAACCCCTTTATAGCCTAATCAAGTTTTCCTGAGAAGTGACAAAAAACAACAAAAATTAAGGAAAAAAAACCCATACCTCCTGAAGACCACCCTTTTGGTGAGAGAGGGCTCCAAAATTAGGCTAGTACTTAGATAACAGGTGTTATCAGGGCTTGTACTCTGTCAGAACCTGAGCTCCACTGAGACTCAATACTAGGATCAACTTTATGTCATGACAAAACAAAGGTAAGAGACTTCCAAGGGGAGAGTTAACAAAATAAGTTACTACAAATCAAGATAAGCAAGTCTACAATATAAATAGAGGGAAAAACCCTATCCAGCTATCATAAAAAAAAATAAAAAGGAGAATCTAAGCCTAATTGCTTCTATGGTAGCTTTCCATTTTTTTCCTGAGTGTTTTCCATTTGTTCTTAACATGTTAAAATAAAGATAGCAAGAACACTGCTCTTTAATACGAAGTTCACAAAATGGGAAAGAAAGAACAGCTCATCTCCCTGCCCTAAAGAAAGGAACAGTGGGAATAAGAAGCTGTCTAAAGGAAGAAGGAGTAACTAGGTGGCACAATGGATAGAGTGCTGGGTCTGAAGCCAGGAACACTTATCCTCCTCAGTACAAATCTAATCTCAGATACTTATTAGCTGTATGACCCTGGGTAAGTCATTTAACCCCATTTGCCTCAGTTTCCTCATCTTTAAAAACGATCTAGAGAAGGAAATGCCAAACCATTCCAGTATCTTTGTCAAGAAAACCCCAAACGGGGTTACAAAGAGTCAGATAGCTGAAAATGACTGAACAACTAATCTTAAGAGTACAAATAAGGATTTAACCAGTATCCTGCCCAAAGGTTACAAGAAAAAGGCAAAGACAGAATATACTTTCCTTTCTCTTAATTTCAGAGTCACCATTATAGCTCTGGGAATTCAAAGCTGGGGCAAACATGCTCATCATAGTTTAACAGAACCATTTATCTACCCCAATTCTTACCCAAGAGCTACCTTTACACATCTGGGGAATATATATGAGTTAGAATCCAGTTTACACATATGAATATTTCATTTATACTTTTAAGAACTCATTTTTGTGATTATGATAAATACCTCATGTTTGACAAAAGTATCCCTTAAAATTTCAAAATACAAAAAGAAAATGGATTTGCAAATGGATGGGGAAAGATGCTGTTTAATAAAGCATAACATGCCTGTACACCTTACTTAAATGATATATTTTCCTAAGGAAAGACTGAAAACCTGTATTTAATGTTTACATTTAATACCTGGTCCAGCCACTGAGGAGTAAAATTATTTTTTTTCTATCATCCACTACAAGTAAAAGCATCTAAACTGCCAAAGGTGCTTATCAAAATTGATTTGCCTTTAAACTAGAATGGATGGTTTTTTAAGCTTAGATTTCCATACTGATTTCAGTTTCCCATTTAACATGTAAGGCTATTCAGACATCTTTAGAAGTGCTTTAACAATAAAAGCAGCTATTCTCTTTTGAATGGAATTGTACATCTTACTATGTCCAGAAGCCCTAGAGTAACATCATTCCACTCAGGAAGCCTATGCATAAGCAGTAAGGAAGGAAAACAAACAACTTTCCACCTCACAGCAGATTTCATTACCCTCTTGAAATGTATGGGAGAAAATAAAGATAAAATACACAGGGAAAAAAATTAACATTTAAGATTCTTTTTTAGGTAAGCAGCCTTTCCAATCAATAGCCGATTAAGTATATTTCTTTAAATCCAACTGGGGCTTTCAATAAAACTACAATGTTGTAAGACTATTTTCTGCCACAGTAAGATCTCCAATTTAGCTATCCAAAAAGCAAGGATTTATATTATCATCAGGAACACCAATTAAAATGTAAACTATACACTCTACAAAAAGTTTCATATCTGGGGCGGCTAGGTGGCGCAGTGAATAGAGCGCCGGCCCTGGAGTCAAAAGGACCTGAGTTCGGAGCCGGCCTCTGACACTTTTAATCCACACAAACAAAAACCTAGCTGTGTGACCTTGGGCAAGTTACTTAACCCCAATTGCCCTAAAGGGGCGGCTAGGTGGCGCAGTGAGTAAGAGCTCCGGCCTCGGAGTTGGGATGACCCGAGATCAGATCCGGCCTCAGAAAATGAGCACCCACACATAAATAATGACTAGCCGTGTAACCTTGAGCAAGTTACTTAACCCCAATTGCTTTAAAAAAAAAAAGTTTCATATCTAAATAAATCAAACTGATCAGGTTGTCAAAAGCAACAGCACAACGTACAACAGATGCTTCATAGAAACTAAAATATGCATGTCATGCCAAGACTATTTTCCAAGCAGGTGGCAAAAGAAACCATATAGTTCTGCAATCAGCAGAGAAAGACATCCCCAAGAAAATATGCTTAAAATACACTGGCAGCCATGCTGTGGTCAAAGGATAATCAACATGAACCTCTAGTACCCTCCTTAAGAGTTTCAAGGTCAACACTGAATTAATTTTGCCAGCCTTACCATCATGCTAATTCTTCCACTATTACACAAAGACACACACAAGCAAGAAGATTGCAGCAATTTCATTATGTTTAAGGACATGTTTAAGGCCTCTAGAATTCATAACTATAAATAGGTGAACTTATTTACAACAAGCAATATGAAGCATTATGAACAAGGATTAAAACTAGCAATTCCACGTAGCATACCTGGGAAAGCCCAAGCTATTCCACAGGCAAAGCAAATAAATACACAGGGCAACTTGTGTAACATTTCAGCACCACAGGCCAGAGCTTCACTTTTCTAACACCAGCTCTACTGCCACTATCTCCTATAAAAAGCACTGGAAGCTCACCTAGTGTCTCCAAAGAGTATGGACATCTTGATAAGGTATATGACAATCAACAGATTAAACTATCCCAGGGACTTCAGCTCTTGCAGGCTAATAAGTGCCTTTGCTGGAAAGTGAAAAGGCTTCATCTGGGACAATAAAAGCCCTCTGATATAGCAAGAGTCTGCTCAGACTTGAAAAAGACTGTATGTCGTCAATCCTTTTTCTTGTAAACATGGATAAAATCTGCAGATACAGCCTGGGCAGGAAAGAGGGAGACAGACAATTTAAAAGGGAAGTTGTGGTACTGTTCTGCTGTACTCAGTACCCATCCCCTCACCACTCAAGCTATGAGCATCTATAGAGAGTTATTGATTACACATCTAACATGTGACCTCTGCAGCCTCTTTCAGCTCAAAAATTTCATGAGTTTAAAAGACGAAAATGCACTATCTAAGAACAATACTAAAAACCTCTGCATTTTTAATCTGATGCAGACAAAGAAAGAAACAAAGCAAGAAAGGATGGAAGGAAGGAAGGGAGGAAAGGAGGAAGGAAGGAAAGAAGGAAAGGAGAGAAAATATGCAATATAGAATTTTGAGAATCAAGGTACACAAGTTCTGGGAGCATATGGAGATTCAAAAAACAGAAAAGAAACAGGAGACTGCTTTTCATTTATTCCTACAAAAGTCCACTTCAAAGTAAAGTGTTCCCTCTTTTCCAAAAGCCTGTTTAAATGTAGAAAAGGAATAATTTTTAAAATACTGTGTATACAAACTAATCTCTGAACATAGACTTATGTGACAAATTCTGTTAACTATTCAAATTAAACCTTCTATAAAATAGCAGAAAAAAAATTACTTTTTTTATAATGGGCTACAAGCTTAAATCTTAATTTCGTAGCACTGTGCTTTATGTTGTAAACCACTCCATTTTTTGTTGGGTTAGTTTCTGAAGGCCAATTTTGATAGCTAGAGTGTAATCATATTATGTAAGATTATATATGCTTTCTCTCCCTCCACATATAATGTACATATACACATTTAAGATTTTCACCACACAGCTGTACAGCCCAAAACTCCAACAAAATGCTTAGCTTCCTAAAAAACAATGCAATTCCTAACCAAGTTGTCAGCATTTCTTCAGTTTTCAATTAATATATTTATTTTAAGCTATGTTATGTAAACACAGAATCATCTGAGAGCCAAAGTACTGTACCCCTAACCTTTGAAGTTGTGGACATCAGCCAGTTGTAAATGAGGATGTTTCCACTCTTACCTGTATAGCCTGCACACCAACCCCAGGAAGCCACCATGGCTAAAAGCCACTTGTACATGATTCCTTCGATGTACCAGAAGCGCTTGCTGTCCAGCACTCGGAGAGGCTGAAGAATTATGATATAGAAGACATAGGATGGAATGGCGACCAAGTTATTCACGACCATGAAGGCGAACCTCAGGACAGCTTTCACAAAGGTCACACATACCCATGGAACTTCTTCTAAAGCCACAGCCATGCTCACCCTGGAGTCTGCAGCCTCTTCCTGCGGAGAAAGGAGAGCCCACTCATAAATGAAAATGAATTAAACACCGAAGCAGTTCGCATCCTCCTCCACTAGGTAATGAGGGGGGAGTGTTAAACCCCGGGGGAGGCGGCATCGGGCAAGGTCAGGGAGCTGCCGAGGCGCAAAGCGTGACCTAAGATATTTAGCGAGCAAGAACGCAAGCTCCAAATACAAATAACTGACCACCCCCCATAATATTTATTACAACCTTTGACTTTACAAAAACAACAAAAACTCACAACTTCCCTCCTGCCTCCCACCCTTAGGGTGCACGCACCCTCAAGCCTGCCGTGCTCCCCGCAATCCACAACAAAGCGCGGGGCACGAGCCCGGCTCGTTCCCGGACCCCGGCGTCACCAGCCCCCGGCTCGCACGGTGAATTTGCTTAGTCCTCCACGGGGTGCCTGCCCTCTCAAAAGCAGGGAGGGGGAGACGGAAGGGCAGAAGGGAGGCCGGCGTGGAGAAGGGGCAAGGGGGAGACTGAGGGCAAGGAGAAGGGCAAGAGGCATTTTATAGCGGGGGGGGGGTCAAGTGGGAGGGAGGAGCGAGGGAATGAAAACGGGGTAACAGTGGAAGCGGGGTAGAGAGAAGGGCGGGAGGAGGGGTGCAGGAGGAGGGCCCGGGCCCCCCACTCACCTTCCGCAGCCCCGAGGACGGGCAGCCGCTGGCTGGAGAGAGCAGACGAAGAAGCGCAGGAGGCGGAGGAGAAGGGGGAGGAGGGGCTGGGGCCGGCGGGGCCCAGAGCCGGCTGCTGGGGGCCAGATGCTGCGGGGCGGCGGAGGCGGCGGCGGCGGCTGTCCCCAGAGGAGGAGTCGGGGTCATGGACTCGGCGGCGGCCGAACCGGCCCGGGGCGCGGCGGCGGGAGTGAGCGGCCTCTCACTCCCCTTCCAGCAGCCTGCGGAGAGATGGAAGCCAGTGGGACAGAGAGCAGACCTGTCACCCGGGTGGGGTCCCATTCACGCCGGGGGCGGAGAAGGGGTGCTGGAAGGCGAGTCACCGCCCCCCCGCCCCAGGGCCTACGGAGCCGCGCGTCCCTCCTCCGCGGCCCCTTCTGACCCGCGGCCGCGGCTTCAGCTTCCTCCCGGAGGACGACGACCTCCCCCTTCTTCCCCTCCCCCCACCGCCAACGCCTCCAACCGTCCCTGCACCGGCGGCCACCGCCTCAGAGCCTGCCCCCCCCATCCCCCGGGGCGGCCGGGCCGGGGCTGCTCCGCTGCCCAGCTCCTACTCGCCGCCCCCCCCCCCCAACACCCTGACCACCGCGCGGCTCCGAAGGCGGGTGAGAGCCGAGGCTATACCTCGGGCTGGCCTGGCCCCTCGCCGGGCTGCGGGGCCGGGAGGAGCCCCAAGAATTCATCGCCCGCGGCGGCTCTAGGCGACCTGGCGGGCGTGTACTCCGGCCTCGGGCCGCGCTCGGTGCCCACGGCCCGCTAGCAGCCGGGAGACGCTGAGGGGGAGCGGCGGCAGCGGCTACAGCGGCGGCGGCAGCAGCAGCAGCAGGAGGAGGAGGAGGAGGAGGAGGAAGCGGCGGGAGCCTAGACTACGGCGAGCGCCGCCCCCAGAGCGCCCTCTAATGAGCAGCCCGGCCGCCGCCGCCCGCCACCCTGCCCGCTGCCCTCTTCTCGGCCCGCCCGCCCGGCGCACGAGCCTCCCCTCGCGGCCCGTGCCCGGAGCCTGCCGGGGCCCCGGGGCAGGCCAGGCACTAATTGGGAGCTGTCACCGCGCCAATGGGGGCCTCGCCCAGGCTCTCTTGGCTGTCCTCCGGGGCTGGAAAGAAGGCTGTGAGCCCGGGCTGGCCTGGCGCGTCGAACAGGGAAGGAAAGGGGGCTCGAGGCCACCGACCCCCCACTTAGTGCGGCCAAAGTCCAAGTGGCCAACTCCCCCCCGACACTGCGCGCTCGGCCACAATGACCGTCACGCTGCCCCAAGTGGGAGATGCCTGGCGCCTTGGGGCATTAGACCCCGCGTTTCCACACCCTGGGAACTCTTCCCCTTTCTCCAAGAAATCCCCGATCTGAGGGGAGCCTCTTTCAGGACCATTGGTCTGTCGAAAAAAAGGCCCCAAGAATCAAGGAATTTCCATCCCTTTGTCATCACAAGTGCTAGCCGACTAGTTGGCAAGGAAATTTATTGGATAAACCCCGAAAAGGGGTGCATTTCCAGGCAGCAAGATTACCCACCTCCCCTAGGACTGGAAAGAAAGCCACTAGAAATGCCCCCTCTGTTCGAGATGGGGCTGGAGTAGGTGTCATCACTAGGCAGGCCTTTCCTAGCCGGAAGGCTTCCTACCCTATGGGAGGGACTGAACTGCCTTGTCAGGAGGGAAATAAGAAATCCCAGGGAAGGGACAGTCTCAAAGCCCTGGTAATCTCGATTCCCTCCTCTTTACGGGTCTCCTGTATTTTTGGAGAAGTGAAAGGGAACCAGCCTTTTTTGCACATTGCCTCCTGAAACAGTTTATTTTGTTCTAAATGTCTTATCTAGTGGCCCAAAAGCAGGGAGGAAAAACCGATCTGCCCATTTCAAAAATGTTATAGAGCATTAGGCTTGGTTCCAAGGTCTGGGCCCTCAACTTCCTTTGTCAACCTCAATTACTCTCTAGCCCAGGGTGTGCAATCTAGACACTGTATTAAGTGCTAGGGAAAACAAAGGACAAGGTCCCAAGCCTTCTAGGAGATAATGTTCTGAAGGAAAACTAAAGATAAGGGAGCTAGTTATTTTTTGTCAAATTTTCCCTTTCCCTTCAAGACTCTCCTTTCTTCTTTTTTTAGCCAGAACTCCGGACTGTTTGTTGATTATATACAATAGTGTCAAAACTGGAAGGGACTTTATAAAGCTCCAAGTCCCTCAGGTGAAGTGATTTACCCAAAATGAGGGCAAATTAATGAAAGATTTGGGCCTAGGACCAAAGCCTAGTGGTCTTTCTAGTACACTGCCTACATACTGTAGGGGCCTACATGCTGAAATTTCCTTGGATCTTTATTTCTGTATCACAGTCTTTGCACTTAATAGATACTTAATAAGCAGCTGAAGTTGAATCCCCATTTCAAAATCCTAAACAGGATGTGTTTATATTCCAGGGGGGGCAGAGTATATATGTGTATACCACACTACATAGATAGGTATCACTAGAGATTGGTTGTGAGGGAAGTGGAGAGAGCAAAACAGTGCTTTAGGAAAGTCTGAAGTGGGAGGGGATAATTTCATCTGGAGAGGGGTTGAGAGTGGAAGTGGTATATATGGGAAGGCTTTAGGTGGCAACTGAGTTAAAGTGAGAAAGATTTCAAAAGGCTGATTGATATGAGAAAATACCCTAGAGTCACAAATCAGAGCTGAAAAAAATCTTCTCATGTTGCAGATGAGGAAACTCAGGCCCAGGGAAGTTGAAAGGTGTGTGAGCAAGGTCACATATTTCAGCTCTATAGGAATTTCCTTACTGGGTCAGACTCATGGTTTATATAGCTTCACATTCTATCTGTTAAAAGAGGCATTTTCTTGCCACAGGTCTTCTCCACATGCAACCTCCTCTCATTCCCAGTTTTCTTCTTCAATTTCTCACTGCTACCTACTTTTCTCTCTTTAAATTTATTTTTTCAGTTAATCTATTCTCTTCACACACACACACACACACCCATTGGGGGAAACCTTGTAACAAATATGTGTGTGCTGTGTGTGTATATATGTGTGTGTGTGTGTGTATATATGTATATGTATAGATATATATAGATATATATGTATATGTATATGTAGTCAAGCAAACTAAATTGCCGTGTTGGTCATACTTCAGAACTATAACTTATTCTGTACCCTGAATCCATCACCTCTCTGTGAGGAGGTAGATTGCATGTTTCACCTTCAGTCTTCTGGGAACCAGTTGGTCACTGCATCGATCAGAATTCTTGTGTTTCAGAATTGTTTATCTTTGCAGTGTTGGTGTGTTAGTGTATAACTTGTTCTGCTCATTTCACTTTGAATCATTTCATACAAGTTTTCCCAAGTTTCTCAGAAATCATCCTTTTCATCATTTCTTAAAGCATAATAATATTGAATTACATCACGATACCATAATTTGTTCAGCTACTCTCCAATTAATATGAACCCCCATAGTTCCTTTGCCACTACAAAAAGAGCTACTATAAATATTTTTATGTATGTAGGTCCTTCTCTTTTTTTGATGTCTCTGGGATATATAGTAATACCTTTCCTCAACCTGGGATCCTCACCAACCATTTTTGCCTATAGGGACTCTTCCCTAAAGGGACTCTTCCCTTTTTTCTATTCCCTGAAAAAAAACATATGTTTCTTTTAATTGTTTATAATGGTTTCACTACTAAAACCCTGCAGAGAAAAATTGTTCATCCTTTGTTTTCAAAGAGGACCAATGACAATTGGATTTAAGTGAGGTACAAAGTCATTAGCCTCACTCTCTCATCCAGAGGCATTGAAGTCCAATGGCAGGACAAAAGTCAAGATGACTGGCAGTGGTCCAGGATGCAGTGGATGACCTTGAAATTTTCAATGCCTGACCAAGCTCTAAGCACTGCACAGTGCCCACTTCAGCTGCTGTTATGGAACAAATTGTTCTGATCCACTCATTCCATAGGGGGATGTCTTCACATGCTTGGGGTACACAGCCCCCTAATTCTCACACCAGAGGTGCTAATCCTCCTTGAACAGCCCATATACACAGATAAACATACTTGGGGTTAAAATGATAAAAGTAACATTTGCAAGTTAACCTAAGTCTTAATAGTCACTTGTGGTACTACACACAAAATATAAGGAATATAGGATGTCCAAGTTCTCTCTCGCCTTACAGAAACTCTTCCTTCAGGTCTTCTCAGTACCAAATGCCTTTTTTTGTACTATCTTCCCCTCCCTCCCCGCAATGGCTTATCACAGTACCTGGCACATAACAAGAACTTAATAAATGCATGATTAACCGTCCTGTTTATGCCAGATGTCCCAACAGGTTCTAGGTTTCTGGCTGACCTAGATTCAGTCTGTCAAGATTACTAGCTAGCCCTAGCTTTCTTCTTAATACCTAGCCCTTAGTCATTGAATGGGCCATTGTCTCTGACAAACTAAGCCCTGGGAAAGATCTTAATTTAGAAAGACTGAGGTCGTCCACTGCAACCCAGGCCTTGTCAGTCATCTTGACTTCTATCCTGACACTGGACTTTGATGACTCTGGAAAAAAAGAGTAAGGCCGATGACTTTTTGAAGTTTTGCCTCACTTAAATCCAATTCATGAGCAAGTTATCACCATCATGGTGTCATTGGCCCTCTTCAAGAATGAAGGATGAACAACAGTGACTTGCCCAGGGTCACACAGCTAGTAAGTGTCTGAGGTCACAGTCACATTTGAACTCAGGACAATGAGTTTTTCTGACTCCAGGTTGACCTTATTGATGTAGGGAACTCCTTTTATCCATGTGAATCAACTGCTTTTCAACTTAAGACTCTGAGTAGCCTGAGGCAGAAGTTAAATGACTTGCCCAGGATCAAATAGTCAATATATTTCATGCTCAGGACTTAAACCCAGGTTTTCCTGACTCTCAAATTGACTGTCTATCTACTATGCTATTCTACCTCTTGTGTAGTTCATACTTTTTGATATATTCCTTGTTTAGTCTCTTGAGCAATCTAAGACCCCACTGCAGATTCCACTATTACTTCTAGATACTATTCCTGGTTTGTAACTGATAGGTTAGAGCCCATCATCTCATAAGTATAGTTTGTATTATATTGCCCTAAATATATCACCTTTCACTTACCTCAGTTGAAATTTATTTGCTGCTTTCTTAACCTACGCAGCCTCGTGACTCTTATTGTTTAGTACAGTGCAAATCTAGCACAAGGAGCAGATAGACACTATACAAATACCTTTGATAATAATAATAGAACTGAGTTACAAAACAGCCTTTCATACTTTTGTAGACAACTAGAGAGCAAGGATACAAAGTGTTCAGCCATTACAGAAGTTATTCTCCTTAACTGTAGAGTCAGAGAACAAACTATAAATCAAGTCTTTTAGACCTTCAGACATTTGAGAATGGGGAATGTATTTCAGAACCCATCTTGCTGCTATACACACTCTAATAGTGTGACATTTCTAAAAACCTAAGGCCTTATTTATTTGGACCACAGATATTCCTTTGTGGAGAAATATGACTTGAATATTGTTTTCCTTATGTCCCCAGCCACTTGAACACAACCCAACCAGATTTAATTCTACCCATCTGGTTCACATGGGCATTACCAATCAAGTTCCAACTAAGGAGAGGTCCCTTGAGCAGAGAAGTCCTTCAGGACCTCTCTTCCTCCTAGTGGCAATTATAAGCCAGATATCACCTACCTGTCTGAACTCAATACTGAACTTGTAATAAGCAATTCCTCTGAGTGTTAATTGCCACTATAACAGGACTCCTGATCAGCAGTTCCATTGAGTTACTGTGACTTTTCACATAGCCCCACCACCACCAATACCGCACTATATTTAATCATTAGAAAACTGAAACAGCTTAGAAATTATTTTAGAATGGTTCAGCTTCTGAATTTCAGTTACCTTTTGTTTCAAAGAAAAATGAATGTACTTGTTTCGGTATTATTTCTGATTATCATTTTATATTAGAAAGTATAAGTTTATAGCCCTCAATTTTTTTTTTATTAACACTAGATTAAATAATGATTCACTCACTTTTAACTATAGAATTCCTTTCCTCAGGGGTGGCTAGGTGGTGCAGTGAATAGAACACAGGCCCTGGAGTCAGGAGGACCTGAGTTCAAATCCAGCCTCAGACACTTGACACATTTACTAGACATGAGACTTTGGACAAGTCACTTAACCCCAATTGCCCCCCAAAAAGCAAAAAAAAAAAATTCCCTTAATTCAATAAGCATTTATTAAGACACCATGGAAAGCACTGGAAATATGAAGACAGGCACAACACAAACACTACTGTGAAGCAGTTTAAAAATATAGTAGGAGAAGAAGATAGATACACACATTGCTATGTAACCCATATACTATTCATCACATGAATTCACATGAATACAGGTCCAAATTGTAGGGATACCTAGAATGACAAATTACCGAAGCTGACTCTATCATGTCTGAAATTGGGAATTCCTAGTCTGTTAAATCTATCTATTCAATTGTCCACTGTGCCAACAGAACCCAGATTAAATACTTCTTTGAAATAATATTTAGTTGAAGTACAAGCAAATAATAATAATGGAAAGCTCTTCACACATATTCATGAATGAATTCACTTCACTTTCCTTTTCCTCCAGAGTCTTTGGGAAACAGTCTCTAAGACAACCTCTGGTACTTCAAGAAGTTTCAGCTATCAGTTCTGACAGGCTTGCCATTATGGCTCAAAACCAGCTCCCTGACCCCCACCCTCTATATGATATTCTTCTTGTGCTGTATTTCCATGCAATTCTTGGCTTGCCTGGCTTCCAGAACTATTTGGCTTGACTTATCTCAGTCCACCCCTGTACCGCCTGAATTGTCTCCTTCTTCTTGTAGCCAGGAACACCAGAAGAAGCTGCCACCTTCCCCTTTCTTTTCTTCTGTTATCCTTTAGATACAATCAGTTCAGGAGCCCCAAACCTCAAGTGCAAGTCATTCAGTCAATCACCAAGCATTTATTAAGCACCCACAATATGCAAAGGACTATGCTAAGCACAAGAAGTACCCATTTGAGGGATATGTCAGAAAACAGACTAAGTACAATGAAAACTCAAAAGAAAAAATAGTAATTTTCTCTAATGGATCTAATTTAATCATCACAGCCACACTCTTAGGTAAGTGCTTTTACTACTCCTGTTTGACAGAAGAGGGAACTAAAGCTAAGAAGTTAAAGTTGCTCAAAGTCACACAGGTAGAAGGTGTCAGAAGTAGGATTCAAATTCAGATCTTCCTGACTCCACATCTAACACTCAATCTACCACACTAACTACCTAGATATCTAGGGGTCAGGCCCCTGAAGTTTCCTTTTCTTGGGTGACCATTGCTCCCAACTAGATGTGTCATCTAGAGAAAGACAGAAAGAGAAAGATGAATCCTCCTCCCACTCCCAACCCTCTAAGAAAGATTCCCTCTCAGGGCAATGCCTCTTACTCTCAAACTGGAATCCTCCAAACCAGAGCTTTTTCACCATATTTTCACTGGTTTTCTATTTGATTGGACTGACCCCAAACTGATTGACTGTTTTCATTTGTAGCTTAAAAAATGTGACTTGATTTAGTTTTAGTCAATCCCAAAATGTTTCCTTTGTGGCTGTCATGTGCCTTCCATCTACTAGGCAAAACCTTATAATCCTCTCTCCAAGAGCCAGAATGCTATGTCTTGCAATCAGGATTTCAGGGAATAACCTTATGGGATTGGTAACTGGGGTGTCTCTTTCTATGGTTGTCAGATCAAGCCCCCATAAACTGTGTTCTGTATTCTGCCTTCCCCTTCCATTGTTAGACCAAATGAGTAAGACCCTGTTCTATTTAACCTTTAACATCAATTAACTTTTACAAATAAACAGCCACTTCAAAGATACAGCAAAAACAAAATACAAACATTTTCTCTACCACCTGGGAATATACTGACCCTGACATCACCTCAATCTCTGGGAGGAGTGGGTTCGAAATTTAGCTTTGTTCCTACATAGCATTTGACCACCTGTTCCAATGTTCATGTCCAGAAAATCCTCACCTTAGCTGCTGCTTGCTCTGGTCCAGAACATTGCTCCTCAGGTCATTCATTGCTCCTCAGGGCATTCTGAATGGGCTGGCTACAAAGCCTGACCTGCATTCTGACTCCTGTAAGTCTAATGGTTCATTCTCTTTGTCAAAACTCACAAAACTGGAGGCTGTACTGTCTTCATTCAAAAACAGAAAAGAATGAACCTAGAAAGCAAGGTTTGTTTCTTGAAGCCACTTGGACCTCACTCCTTACTTACATCATGGTCTCTCATCAGACTTTGTGAGGTAAGGAGTCACGCCTCTAGGAACCAAGTAGCTGAAAGGACTGAAGCTAGAGAGATAAGTAGAAACCCACTAAGGCCTTTTGAATGCCTCTGCAGTTATCAAAAAGATCCTCTCCTTTACCACGTTATTAGCAGACAAGTCTCTCCCAGCAACTTTTTTAACATGTCATCACAGCTCACCTGGAACCAGGCAGACTTATGCTTCACTATATGGGAAAGGTGCATCAGCCCAAAGAGCTGCTGCTTCTGTCCATGAGACAGACCCTCATTACCTAAGTACTGAGATATAAATGAGACAGTTAAATTATTCCTACATAAAGGAAACGTTTTCCTTTTACAATTTAAGTTCCTTACTCCCTTTAGATTTTCCCCCTCCAATTCCATTCTAAATATCATCACATCATTCTTCCTAAAACATCAATTTCCACATTACTTCCTTGCTCAAGGATCTCTATTGACTTATTGCCTGCTACAAGTACCCATTTTGCTGTGTGGCTTTCAAAATCCTCTATAATTAGATCCCTCTCTGTTCCTTCGATCATCTGTCCCATTGCTTGCCAACATGCGTCCTTTGTTTGGATCAGATGACCAGGCTGACTCTGGGGTTTCATTTTTCACTCCTCCTGGTCCCTTTACCTGGAATACCCTCCTTTCTTCTCTCTAGTAAGCTACATTCTGCCAATTCCTCAAATACTTCCTGATTTCCCACCTCCATAAAGCCTTCTCTGTTCTCCCAGCCCTCAGTGACTGTTCCTTTCTTAAAACTCCTACCACCTTATTATTTATGTTAATAATAGGAAATAGGGACTGGATCTGTGATTTCCCTGACATAGAGAACTCCAGAATAAGAGAAAATCTCTAGACCAATGCAGATTGGCACTTTTTTTTAATTTTCCCAGTTGTTGGTGTTGCAGCTTTGCCTCAACCACTGGGCAGTAAAGTGATTTGCCCCGGGGTCACACAGCCAGTGTGTGTCAGAGGCAGGACTTGAAACCCACAGTTTCCTGACTCCAAGGCCAGCTCTCTCTACACTATGCTACAAAGCTTCTCTGTTGAGTATAATAAGGATATTTGTGCACTGTTCTGTGGGTTGCAAAGTACTTTACTTAAATGGTCTTTTCTGGTACAATAACCCTGTGAGGTATTAAGTTAGGGTATTATTATCCCTATTTAACAGATAAGTAAATTGGGGTACAAAGGTTAAATGAAAAACTGTAGAATTATAGAACATCATAACTGGAAGGAACCTAAAAGATCATCTAATGCATAAAATTCTTAACCTTTTATAGTTTGGCATTATGTCTTATACATCCCTCTCCAGAATATTTTTTAAAAAATAATAGAAAAAATGCTATATTTGAGTTATAGATTAGTGAAAGTAATAATGTAATGTTTTCCCATCCAAGTTCATAGATCGCCTATAATCAATCTATCCATGCATCTCAGGTTAAGAACCTTTGCTTTAGTACAAGCCCTCCTTCTACAAATGAAAAACTAAGACCCAGAGAAGTGGCTTATTCAAGTCTATAACTAATAGATAACTAATAATAGTTAGTAATTACTATTAGTGATCCTAATAGTAACTAATTAGTGTGTAATTTTACACAAGGTTGTCACTAATAAGTGACAGTCAGGACTCAAATTCTGATTAGGGTTCAATGCTCTTATGACTACAACGGAGTCATATCACATGTGCATTTAATTTACATGATTTCAACTATATGCACTTAAGGAGAGAGAGGAAAGGAAGGAGAGAGATATAGAGAGAGATGGGGAAGAAGGATGGAAAGATTTATATACATATGTGTCTTTCTATGTGTGTATACCATGTATGTATATGTGCATGTGTATATATACGTATATTTGTATACACACAGAGAACCACAGACAAGAAGACAAGAGACAGAAGCAAGGGAGGGAGAACAATTTAAATACTGTGGACAATTCCAATCAACTTGCTGTTCCCTTAATTGACTTCAGCTGCTATATGCTTCTCATGATGTAAGCGTTCCACCCTGCTCATTAAAATTCTAGAATCTTCCTCTTTATCATCACCAGAGACATTCCATAGTCATTTTTCTTAGGCTGGTAGATTTTATAGGCTTTTCATTAGAGCTAATGAAAGCAACAGCTCCAGTGTGAGCTTCCTAGAACTCCAGGCCAGATAGAAGACTCTTGATATTTTGCTTTTGACTTTCTTTTGTCCTCTCTTGTCTCATGGTGAAACGGGAAGAAGAAACAGTTAATGTGATTGTGTAAAACTAAAATATATAATGTAATATGATATATAACCCTATATGAGGCCCTTTCAACATTTCCTTGATCAGTTTTCCTTTCAATGAATGCTTTACCTGATTTGCTTTTCTTCTGTTTGAGTAACTATCCTAATTCTCTTCTCTTTGCATATCAATAGCTTACTGTGTACCTAGAAAAATGAAACTTTAGACACAAATTTCAAACAATGTGAAAGGGAGCTCCGAACAACTTCTGGAGCCACAGCACCCACAGAACGGCACAGAGAAGCTAACCTCCTGCTGAGGACAGCCCAGCACCCCTGCAGGGAGCGGCCAGCCCAGCACTCTGAGAGCAGGCAGCACAGTGCGCTGGAAAACTACAGCACAGCCCGAAGAGCCGAGCCCAGGTCCTCGGTTTTAGCCCCAGGGCGGCCGGGCCTTCAGCCGGCTGGTAGAACCCCAGAACACCAGCAATTGTGGCGATTCCAGAATTATCAGCACAGATATGCCTAGGACAAAGTGAGAGGTTAGTGCCCTATGGACTTTGGGACCAGTATTTGGGGAACACGTGGCTTCCTCCCCTGGGGGCAAAAAGCTGCTGAAGAAACAGCTGCACAGAAGCCATTTTGCAGCCTCAGTAGTGACTCTAGCTCCTGGTCTGCCAACTGTAGGAAGATCCAGCAGTCAGTCTGGGGGTCAATCGCTTTTGCTTTAAACTGCCTGGATCTGGATTGTGATCTGGGGGGGAAGTTTGGGGTGGGTATCCAACTTGCCAGAGTGGGTGGAGGCTTTACAGAGGCCATACAACTGGCGGAAGTTGTGAAGACCCCACGTTTAGGCGGAAGCTCCCCTGTCTGGGGGCAGAGTCCTACTGTGGCAACAAGCCCCAAAATCAAGTAATTAAGTGGCAATATGCCTAGGCAAACAAAACAAAATAAACAGAAAAGTTCAACATTGGACTCCTATTTTAGGGGCAAAGAGGCTCAAAGCATGGAGGAGGACTGTGAGGTCAGAACTCCTGCACCAAAAGCCCCAAATGAAAATACAAGCTGGCTACAAGGCCATAGAGGACCTTAAGAAGCAGATAAGAGAAGTGGGGGAAAATTTGGGAAGAGAAATGAAAAAGATGCAAGAAAAGTATGAAATGACAGTCAACAGTCTGAGGAAAATAACACCTTAAAAAATAGACTAACTCAAATGGCAAAAGAGGCTCAGAAAGGCAATAAGGAGAAGAATGCCTTAAAAAGTTGAATTTGCCAGATGGAAAAAGAATCTCAAAAGCTCACTGAGGAGATTCATTCCTTCAAAGTTAGACTGGAGCAAATGGAAGCTAGTGACTTTATGAGAAATCAAGATACTATTAAACAGATCCAAACAAATGAAAGAATAGAAGGCAATGTGAAATATCTCATGGGAAAAACCACTGACCTGGAAAATAGATCCAGGAGAGATAATGTAAAAATTATTGGACTACCTGAAAGCCATGATCAAAGAAAGAACCTAGAAATCACCCTTCAAGAAATTCTCAAGGAAAACTGCCCTGATGTTTTAGACCCAGAGGGCAAAATAGAGGTTGAAAGAATCCACAGATCAGAGGCGGAGCCAAGATGGCAGAGTAGAAATAGCTCATCCAAGCCACTCTGCCCCCAGATTCCCCCCAAACGATGTAAAAGGGGACTCTGAACAACTTCTGGAGCCCCAGCACCCACAGAACGACACAGAGAAGCTAAACTCCCGCTGAGGACAGCCCAGCAGCCCTTCAGGAAGGACCAGCGCAGTGGTCTGGGACCTGGCAGCGTGCAGCGCGCAGAGCGCAGGAGCCGAGCCGAGCCCAGGTCCCCATGAGCCGAGGTTTTAGCCCCAGGGCGGCAAGGCCAGCAGCCAGCTGGAGGAACCCCAGAACACCAGGAGCTGTGGCGACTCCAGAATTATCAACATAGACTTGCCTAGGACAAAGTAAGAGGTTAGTGTCCTATGGACTTTGAGACTGGTATTAGGGAATGCGTTGGCTCCCTCCCCTGGGGGCTAGAAGCCGCTGAGGACAAACGCCATTTTGTAGTTTTCAGAGGCAGATCCCACTCCCAGCCTGCAAATTTGTAGGGAGATCCAGCGATCAGTCTTGGGGGGTAATCGCTCTTGCTTTAACCTCCCTGGATCTGGATTGTGATCTAGGGTAGAAGTCGTGGGTGGGTTTACAGCTTGCCAGAAACGGAAGTTGCCCCCCACACGTTCGGGACGAAAATTCCTCTATCTGGCCTTAAAGCCATAGTGTGGCAACAAGCCCAAAAGTCAAGCAATTAAGTGGCAACATGCCAAGGCAAAGGAAACAGAAAAATGCAACCCTAGACTCCTATTTTGGGGGCATAGAGCAGGAAAAGCACTGTGAGGTCAGAAGTCCTGCTCCAAAAGCCCCAGGGGAAAACATGAGCGGGTTGCAGGCCATAGAGGACCTTAAGAAGGACTTTAAAAATCAAATAAGAGAAGTGGAGGAAAAATTGGAAAGAGAAATGAGAAGGATGCAGGAAAAGTATGAAATGAGGGTCAACAGCCTGACTGAGGAAAACAACACCTTAAAAAAATAGACTAACTCAAATGGCAAAGGAGGCCCAAAAGGGCAATGAGGAGAAGAATGCCTTAAAAAGTCGAATTTGCCAGATGGAAAAAGAATCTCAGAAGTTCACTGAGGAGACTCATTCCTTCAGAGTTAGACTGGAGCAAATGGAAGCTAATGACTTTATGAGAAATCAAGATGCTCTTAAGCAGATCCAAACAAATGAAAGATTAGAAGGCAATGTGAAATATCTCATGGGAAAAACCACTGACCTGGAAAATAGATCCAGGAGAGACAATTTAAAAATTATTGGACTACCTGAAAGCCATGATCAAAGAAAGAACCTAGAAATCACCCTTCAAGAAATTCTCAAGGAAAACTGCCCTGATGTTTTAGATCCAGAGGGCAAAATAGAGGTTGAAAGAATCCACAGATCACCTCCTGAAAAAGATCCCAAAAAGAAAACTCCCAGGAATATTATAGCCAGGTTCCAGAATCCCCAGATCAAGGAGAAAATACTACAAGCAGCCAGGAAGAAACAATTTCAATATTGTGGAAACACAATCAGAATAGCCCAGGACCTGGCAGCTTCTACACTGAGGGATTGAAGGGCATGGAATATGATATTCCAGAGGGCAAAAGAACTGGGAATGAACCCAAGGGTCACCTACCCAGCAAAACTGAGTATTTTGTTTCAGGGGAAAATATGGTCATTCAGTGGAATAGAGGACTTTCAAGCATTCTTGAGGAAAAAACCAGAATTGAATAGAAAATTTGACATCCAGACACAAGAAGGAAGAGATGCCTGAGAAGGTAATCAGGGAAAAGAAATCAAAAGGAACTTATCAAAGTTGAACTATTTACATTCCTATATGGAAAAGCAATATCTGTGACTGATGATATCTTTCTCACTATGAAAATAATGGAAGAAGGGGGTGTGGTCATATGAATACATATGTGAATGTGTGTGTATATGGTTACAGTTATATATGGATAGAAGGCATAGGTTGAATTTGTTGGGAAGGGAGAATACTCAAGTGATGAAATTATGAGGTGAGATAGGAAAGTGGCAAGAGGAGATGGGGAGAGACATGGTAGGGTAAACTATCTCATGTAGGGGAAGTGGTTGCAAAGGAGAGGGAGAATAAGGAAGGCTAAAAAGGCAAAACCACATTCACATTGAATTTGGTTCAGGGAGAAAATGACATACATACTAAATGGGATATCTCAACCTGCAGCAGGATAGGGGGAAGGGGGATGAGAGGAGGGATGATGGATGGGAGGGCATCCTTGGGGTGAGGGGAGGTTGGAAGTACCCACTATAGAAGAGGGACAGGATCATGTAGGGAATGGACCAGGTGGGGGGTGGGATGAGTGGGAGGGAATTATAAGCAGCCTTGTACAATATATCTACTATGATAATGTTTTGCATAGCTAGACATGTACAACATATACTGAATTACTTATCTCCCAAGAAGGAATGGGTGACAAGGGAGGAAGGAAATGGATCTGAAATTCGAGGTCGTAACATTAAATGTTTCAAATATATATAAATACTATTATTAATACTCTTTTGCTTGTAATAGGGAGATAAGATGTGCAGGCATTGGGACACAAAGATTCACCTTCCTCTAATGGAAAAGTCGATGGGGGTATGGGAGAAGGTATGGGAGAGAGCAGATTGGAGGAAGCGATATCTTATGGGACTACTATTCTGGGAGGTTGGGTAGGGGAATAATGGGGGGAAAATGATTGTAACTCAAATCTGGCGGAAATGAATGATGTAAAACAGAAGTTAATAAAGCATTTGTTTAAAAAA